>JAVJIF010015032.1:0-106057 GCA_038442645.1 Agave tequilana | reverse complement strand
GCAATTTCTAGAGGTTATCATGGATGACTTCTCTGTCTTTAGGTCTATTTTGATGAGAGTTTATATCATCTATCATTGATTTGATAAGATGCAAGGAAAAGAACCTATTTCTTAAATGAAAAAAATTTCATTTCATGGTGAAATTCGGGATTGTCTTAGGACACATTATTCTGATAGAGGTATAGAGGTTGATAAGCTAAGGCAGAACTAATCTCCAAATTATCGCCTCTTAGAACTGTTCGGGAGGTGATCCTTCTTAGGCCATGTTGGGTTCTACGCTACTTTATCAAAGATTTTTTTAAAATCTCCAATCCTCTTTATGATCTTCTAACAAATGATATTCCCTTGAGTTCACCCCTTCTTATTTGGAAGCCTTCGAAAAGCTCAAGACTGAGTTAACCTCAGCACCTATCATCCAATCACCTAACTGGAATCTACCTTTTGAGGTAATGTGTGATGCATCCGACTATGCGGCAGGGGTTATCCTATACCAGCAAGTAGATAAACTTTCTCATGTCATTTGTTTTACCAGCATGACTCTTAACGATGCCCAACTGAACTACGTCACCACTGCAAAGAGTTGTTGGCAGTCATTTTTGCTCTTGATAAATTCTATCCCTACCTTATAAGTTTCTAATGTCCTAATCTACACCTATCATGCAGCTTTAAAGTACCTTCTCACAAAAAAAGATGCTAAAGCCCTTTTAATCTATTGAATCTTACTCCTACAAGAATTCGACCTAGAATTCCATGATAAAAAGGGAGCTGAGAATGTTGTAGCAAATCAGTTGTCTAGAATAGTGGTCGAATTGGTGTACGACACGTTACCTGTCCTTAAGACATTTCCTGACGAGCAGTTAATATCCGTTTCCCCTTCGACTGTTCTGTGGTATGCTGACATTGTGAATTATCTTATCACGGAACAAATGCCCAATTCATGGACCAAGCAAGAACGATTGTGTTTCTTAGCTAGGATCAATGGTTCTCCTGGGATGAACCATACTTGTTCAAATATTATCCTGATCAGATCATTCGATGCTACGTTCCTGACTTAGAATTTAGGAACATCCTTTCATTTTGCCATAATCAAGCCTGTGATGGTCATTTCAGTGGGAAGAAAACTACTTCAAAATTTTGCAATGTGATTTTTGTTAGCCCACTTTGTTTCGTGACGCTCATGTCTACCGTTAATCATGTGATCATTGTCAACGATTAGGGAGATTGCACGACGGAATGAAATGTCGTTAAACCTAATCTTACTTGTCGAAATCTTAGATGTTTTAGGCATTGACTTCATGGGTCCCTTCCCAATGTCTCATGGATACCAATATATCCTTATGGCAGTTGACTACGTCTCTAATCCGCTGAAAACCCTCAGGAGACAAAACTCCTCCTCCAGGAAAAACCTAGAGGTTTAACTGCTTGTTGCACATGCTCAGTGCAATCGCGTCACCTGCGAAAGTGGTATAATAATTTTCTTAGTTTTTTGTTTTGCTCGGGACGAGCAAAAGATAAGTGTGGGTGTGTGATTAGTCTCTAAAACTGCATATTCATACCACATCTTCATATTTATTTAATATTAAATTCTACTAAGAATACCCCTCTTGTATGTTTCTAGGTCCATGGTGTGCAATGAAGAAGAAGACTCGAAATCACCATTTAATGGGTGATTAAAAGCCTAATATAACCATTGACCTTGGAGAGTAGTTTCGTCAAACAAGGGGCCCAAAATTAAAAACCGAAACTTGCAGCCGACAGAGGACAGACGCGATAACGCGCGGCAGGCGCGCCGCGCGCGCGGATCTAGAAGAGCTGTGGAAACATGGCCATTGTCGCATTTCCCAGGCGCGGTCGCGCCGGTACTTTGGGCCAGGGGTTGTCCCCCTAGCCCCCTTTCTCCTAGTGCCTATAAATAACCCCCTGGGGTTCTAAAGATAGAGATATACCGAGAGTAGTATAGTTTTTCTTTCATGTTATAGTTTAGTGTAGTTTAGTTTAGGTTAGTTCTTCTTCTTCCTCTTTGTATTTCTATTTCTTTTAGATCTTGTAATAGGAGAGAGAGTGGTACATGATTTGTAACGGTCCCAGTCTTAATATTTTTCATTATCACTATCATCACTGGTTATCCTTAATCTAAGCGTGTGACCTATCAAGATATAACACTTCGATTTCGACTAGCGTCACCTACTTATGGCTTCACAACATTTTCGCTCAAAATGCATAAATAACCTCGGCATGATTTATATCAATTTTCAACATTGTTCCAACAACCCGGTATGAAAATCCATAAGTCTACGCAATTCTACTCCATAAGCTCCATATCATTAACAAGATTCAAAGTCAAGTACCTAATAACACAAGCATTATAATATATCACAAAAGTTCATGGCAAGTATCAACATAGAAGTTTTATATAGTGTTTCTTAAACAATATATACATAAGATGGAATATGCCAAAAGGTGAAAATGATCTCCCGCTGTCACCTATCCCGTATTTTGTCATTAAGTGGATCCTTTACCTTTATCCAAACCTGAAGGTGAATAATATAATAGGGTGAGCTCAATAGCTCAGTGAGTAAAACAATAAATATATACATGACCATTATGTATGTCTATTGAAATTTATTATAAAGGTAACAATTATAATTTGTACTATTTTTGTATATTTTTAGGTATTTGTTGAAAGTCTTGACCAAAACACAGTGATTGGTCTTATTAGTCCGACTTGCCCTTCTTACATCGACTAATCTTGTTACTAGTCGACTTGTCTTAAAGCTATAGTCGACTAAGCCCTGTCCAAAAAGATTCACTCTCTGTTGGTTGTCTGTAGTTAAAACTAGTCGACTACCCTACTTATATAGTCGACTAATCTTGGTACTAGTCGACTTATCACCATCTATAGTCGACTATGTTCTGATCAAAAGAAGATGTCACTCTCTGTTTATTACCTGTAACTAAAACTAGTCGACTACCCTATCTTATATAGTCGACTAATATTAATTTCTAGAGACTCGCGTACCTGTATCTCACATCTATAGTCGACTTGGCCCATGGGTTAGTCGACTTATCTAGTTAGAATTTGCATATATCAGTCGACTCATAACAAAGTCTAATGTTAAAGGAATTTTTATTGTTTTAACATGCTTTTTCCATCTTAACCATATAAAAATAAAATAAATTTTAGTTTTATCATTTATACTCTTGTTAAACATGAAGTTGGACTCCCCTTCGGTCACCTCCGGTTAAACCGGTCCCTTCTTCCAATACGTTAATCAACGTAATAATCTCCCCTTCGGTCACCTCCGGTTCAACCGGTCCCTTCCTTCTATACGTTATTCACGTAATATTCTCCCCTTCGGTCACCTCCGGTTCAACCCAGTCCCTTCCTCCAAATACGTTATAATTATAACTTTCATGTAATAACAAAATACAAGGATTTATAAAGCAATATCAATATAAATAATTTTCATGATTGCACTTTACATTATGCCACGTTATGGAAGTCATTAACATGTATAAGTAACAACTTGCTAAGTTAATAACATGCGAGCCTTTTCAAGGTAATCACACTTTATATCATCTTATTTATACATAGTCGTATATATGCATAAGATCAAGTGTTATGTTTATTCATAAACTATTCTTCTTAGAGGCATGTGTTTGACTACCGTGTACACACACAATAAAGTTATCAATCATGCACAATGGTAAGCATACATAGAAATAGCTACAACATGTTTACCATAAGATTGTCTATAATGAGTACTTAAAATTTAGAAGCCATATACATGTATTATCATTCATATCCACATCCACTTATAATTTAGTAATTCTACTTTACTTTAAACTTAACAACTACCTATTATTATTTTGAAATTTGGCTGTTCTACTCACCCTTGAAGAGAATATCCCTGATTATCAAGCTTGGTTACCGGCTATAATGGAGTCTACAAGACCATAACAACATCATTAGTAGTTTATAGTTGAAAGAGTATAAGAGGGGTGTAGTAGGCTTAAGGATTGCTTACCTTCTTCAACCAAAATCACCCTCCTATCTTGCTAACTTAGACCAATCTTGTCTTCAAGAATTATCCCTATAAAGTGATATTAGATCACCATTTTTTCATATTCTAATAGGTCTTTGGAGGAGATAATATAGGTAAAAGAAGGCTTTTTAGTATATAGGAAGGAAGGAAGAAGAGTGTGTGTGTGTGTGTGTGTGAGAGAGAGAGAGAGAGAGAGAGAGAGAAAGAGAAAGTGAATGGAAAATGAAAGGGGAAAATGGGTTGTTCTTCTCTTGGTCGGCTGTAAGAAGAGAAGAGGGAAGAATTTTGAAGTTGGAATGAAGAGAGAGATAGAGTGTGTGTGTTGCCAAATGAGGATTTTCTCCCCATTTTTTCCTTATATACCTCACTTCTTTTAATGAGATCATGCAAGTGCCCCCCTAACATCTTCTCTCTATATCACTACCTTACTCTATAAGTAAGGTCCCCATACCTCCTCCTTCATGATGCATAGTACTAACAAGTATGGTGGGGAGTATGGTAAAAAAAAGACAACATGCATGTGTATATTTAAACATATACATATATACTAGTATATGCATGGGATAAGGTTTAGTATAAGTATCCTACATGAATTTTTATCTCCACATTATCTCCCTAAGGCACTCAAGTGTGTTAAATAGGAAATTAATTAAGGTGAGTGTTACAGCTCTACCCTCCTTTAAGTTTAGTCCTCGAAACTCAACGTACCTTAGAACAAATGTGGATAGTTCTTCCGCATCTCCTCTTCTAGCTCCCAGTTGCTTCTTCTATATGTTGATTTCTTCATAAAACCTGACCAAGGAAATAATTTTGCTTCTCAATTATTTCTCCTTGCGATCTAAGATTTGCACTGATTCTTCCGTGTATGACATGTCTTTTTATATTTGCAGAGGTCTATAGGAGATTATGTGATCAGGTTCAGGTATATACTCCCTTAACTGAGAGACATAATACATTATGTATTCTCTCCAGAATAGGGGGTAAGGCTAAATGATAAGCAACCTGTCAATTCTATCCAATATTTCAAATGGTCCAACATATCTAGGAGCTAATTTGTTCGTATTTGTAACGCCCCGATCCGCGGGTACGGAGACGTTACTGCAGCGTATATACACAGGTCAGAAATACCCTCACGTATATACGCTAAGCATCAGTACAGGCAAGAATCAGAGTACGGAAGCAAATGGTGCATTATACATTCCAACACATGAGTACAATTACAAAGTTATCACCATAGGTGATAAATATTACAAGAATATTACATCACCGACAGGCGCAAATGCGAGAATACAAGTAGATGTACGAGTATGAACAGTACAAAAGGCACTCACGAGTGTACAAAAGGAAGACTCGAGAGGCACACAGGGGGCCTGAAAGGATAGAGCTTCAGATGGTCTGCTGGAGATCCATGCTACCGCTGCGCCACTCTGATCAACAACTGGGAGAATACACACGCTCCAAGCTCCATGACCTGGACATGAGAATCCAGGGGAGTCAGATAGAACTTCCCAGGCGAGTGGTGATACAAAAGCCGGATGGCGTGCTGAGATAAGTACAAGTGTATCGATAAAACCGAATCATAATCATGCATTGAAACCGTGTCGTGAGCATAAGCATGTATAGGCAGGTAGATATATAACAAGTGATATCAAGCGGAAGTACTCATGGTATGGTAAGATAGGAACATGAGACTGATGGAATGGAACACAAGGAATAAAGCAGGGTATGAGCAGCGAATATGATAATAATCATAAAACTAGAAATCCGATGTAAAACCCAATAGAAGTAAGCTCGGTAAAACATACAACGGATCCATAGTTGGCATCTTTTATTATTATTACTCGTCTTACCCTGATGTCTAGATATGTGAACTAGCGTCCCCACACATATATCCACATCTGAGTAAAGCAAGGTTGTTATTGGAAACCAACGGGGTATCAACGAACAATGTTTACAGTGGGTCCCGTGCATACCCGGGCCACGGCCCAGGATGTTTCGTTGCTTGGTGATGGAACCTACCGCAAGGCGATTCAGGAGGTCTTATGGATGCCCTTATCAAGATGGTACCAGGAAGGAGGGAGCCAGCTCTCCCCTCGGTCCCCTGGAGGCCCACAGGTCAGACCGGAAGTTTTAGTTGCACAACATGCCTAATACCACTGTAAACACGAACATATATTGATAGCCGCAAGTTTCCCCCGACCCAATGTAAGTTGTCCAGTTTTATGGTTTATTAGGTAGTTATCAAATTTATGGGAATAGCAGGTACAAGACATGATCAGGAATTCAGGAGTACATGAGTACTATAAATTCAGGTCACTGTATATATAATACAGGATAATAAGTACAAGATTCAAGTCACTGCATGTAATGCAGGATAACAAGTATAGTATTCCAGTAAATGTGATAATCACAGGTTAAGTATTAATATATCAAGAGGCAAGTATATCATGCCGGGTGTCAAGTGATAGCATGACAGGAGGATGATATTTGGCAGGTGACCAATCATGTCAAGAGATTGATATTAGTCCGGTGGTAAGTCATGTCATAACAAGGGGTCTTGCCAAGTAGTAGCAGGTCTGGTGTCAGGTGATAACACATCAGGTGTTAACATATCAGGTGAATACATGGCATGTGATAGAATAGTAGCTGAGCACAATCAAGCGGAGCTGAGCAAGCTGGAGTGTACAGACAGCAAACAGTATTTAACACTGGAGCGTCTGGCAAGGTTACCGGGACAACTCGGCTTAAGGTGCGAGTAGGAATTCTGGCAGCATCTCACCTAAACGAATCTAGTGGTAAAGCGCTGAACGCTGATCATGATGACCAGGCGGAGCTGAACAAGCTGGAGGCACAGGCAGCGAACAGGGTTTAGACACTAATGCGCTTGGCGAGATTACTGGGACGACTCGGTTTTAAATACGAGTAGCAAATCCGACAGCATCTCGCCTAGACGAATTTAGTGAATAAAGCACTGAGCGCTAAATATGCTCACCAGACGGAGTTGAGAAACCTGACGGTCCCAATCACTTCTCTTTCGAGATAGTGAGAGACCGGAGGCTGAAGAGCTGAGAGACCTGACGGTCCCAATCACTTCCCTTTCGAGATAGTGAGAGACCGAGGCTGAATGGCCCGGAGGCGGTGTTCTATCCTATTACAAGCATTCGTCACAGAGCAATACATGTCCAGTCATTGGCACTCGGCCATACACAAATACAGGGACTCAGCCCAATACAAAATACATTTAAACATGGAATAAAATACATGTCGACCTAACAAAGCGGGGAAACCCAAATGGAGGCGAGTGCGAGGACACTCGCCTAAATCTTCGGAAGAACCGAAAACTCTGAAATCCATGGAACTCGCGTACGCGCCATAAATATAATAAGTGAAGAGGAGAGAGAAAGAGTTAGAGAGGGAAAGAGAGAGGAAAACTAGAGAGAGAAGTATATGGCAGGAGAGAGTGCACAGGGAGACGCGGGTTTTGAGAGTGAGACGCGGGAGTCGCAGACGCGGGAGTCACAGACGCGGGAATCGCGTCGCAAAGGTGCCACAAACGCGGGGTTCGAGACTGCCACAAACGCGGAGTTCGAGACCCGCGTTCAAGTCAGGACACGAGAAGAACGCGGACGCGGTCATGGGTTCCGCGTCGCGTTAGCATGAGAAGAACACAGACGCGGGCATTAGCTCCGCGTCGTGCAGACATGAAAGGGACACAGACGCAGGCATGGACTCCGCGTTGCGTCGGTACAAGAACGCGAAGGTCGCATTTAAACAAATGCCAAGAACGTGAAGATCCGCGTTAAGGCGTTGCCTGGACGCGGGGGTGAGATCCGCGTCAGCAATATACAGAGAGGAGGAGGGAGAGAGAAGGGAAAGGTGCTTGCTTTGGTGGTGGTGTTATTTGGTGGATGAGTTGGATTTTGATGGAGTAATGAAAAAGAAGGTGAAGGAGGTGATGTTTGGAGGTTGAAGTAGTGGAGATGGAGGTGGTGTTGTGATGGTGAAAGTGATGGTGGAAGTGAAGATGTTGGTGGAAAATAGTAGAGGTGATGGTGATGTTATTGTTGTCGTTGTAATCATCACCGTAATGATTACCGAAATAATCGCGAACGATTACCGGAATAATCATCCGAGATATTACCGACGAAGAAGAGCTCGGCCCCAATCCAAAGGAGGTGGCCGGCCCTTGAGAAGATGATGGGGTGGTGGTTTTGTGGAGAGTTTTGATGGTGGTAGTTTTGGAGAAGGTAAAGGAGAAGGTGAAAGCTTTGGTGGAGTTTGTTGGAGGTTTACATGGAGATGGAGGAGGAAGAAGATGAAGGTAAGGAGTTGGAGAAGTTGTAGTGGTTGTTGTTATGGTGGAGATGAAGGAGGAGTTGGTGGTGGTTAAAGTTGTGGTGAAGAGAAAATGAAGTGGAATGAAGAAGGAAAAGTATATATAGGATTTGGGAATTGTGAAGGTGATGTAAAAATGTAAAAGAGAGGGGGTTATTTGTAAAATGGCGGGGTGAGGTGGCTCTCTTTGGCCGGCCATGGTGATGGGAGAGGAGTTGGATATTTTGGAGAAGATATTTTTGGAGGAGGAGATATTTTTGGTGGAAGGTTGGAGAAGATAATGGAAGAATGGAGAATTTGGTAGAATTTGGTGGAAGGAAAGGAAGGAAAGAAAATAGGAAAAAGGAAAAGAAAATGGAAAAGGAAGATATTTTCTTAGAAGAAAAAGGAAAATAATTAGAGTGGCAGATTCCCGGGATTCAGTTGCGGATGCGGAAAACTTTCGGAAAAATACCGAAATCGTCCGAAAATCAAGTATCTCGGAATGACCCGCAAAAATTCTCAAAAATCAAGAATATTATTCTAAGAATTATTGTGAAATCCATTTCAAGAAATTCTTTATAGTTTTTAAATAAAAAATCCTGGAATCGGCCGCCAATATCGGTCGACACCAAATCTGGCAGAAATCTGATAAATTCTGAAAATTCCCAAAAAATGAATTAAGATAGTAAATATTATTCTAAGCAAATATGGGAAAGCGGTTTCTCAAAATTTGGCTCCATTTGTAAATTAAAAATCCAGGAATCGGTCAGCGGTGCTGGTCGACACCGGTTTTAAAGATTTTCCATTTAATTCAGGAAATTCCAGAAAATTATAAAAAATCTAAAATATTGGAAAATGATGTTTGAAACTGAAATCGGTCAAATCTGAATACCGGAAAGACCAAATTGAGTAAGACACTAGGATCGGGTCCCTGGTTCAGAGAAGAGCAGACTCTGAGTCCACGAATCCGGATCCAAGACAAAACGATCATATAAATAATTCATAATATAAATAAATACAGGAAGTAAATTAAAAATACGATCAGAAAATACGAATACGCAACTAGGTACGTATTCTAGAAGCGGAGTGTTACATTCCATCCACCTTACAAAAATTGCGTCCTCGCAATTTCGATAAGAGGTAAAATGAACACAAAGGGGACATGGGTGGAAATTATACCAATTAAGATATGAAGCACTATAGGTAGGGCTCTCAAGTTGACCGAACAATGATCAGAATATAGACATCTTCTGTACTTCCGCTGTATAATTCTCCGAACGATGTCGAATAATACTGATCTGATATCATTGCTTTGTAATAGAATTCCCGCTGTACTACATACTTGATAGCTCTCCGAGAATAAACCAGAATACTGAAGATAAAGGAAACCCTGATAGTACTGAGCTTAATAAAGAAGACTGATAATGGAGAATTCCGAATACCAGGCATCAATCACTCTGAAGATATAGCCGAGAATGTAGAACATCCATAGAGAATTCCGACTACTGACTTCTGAAAGATAACCCGATCAGGATCAATCCTGAGAATACCTGAGCTTCATAGAGTTGGCCAAAGAGATCATATAATCGCTTCATTCAGAACCAGCCACTACCCCTCTAGTATATCCATATCTTAAGTTGGTATAAAGGCTACGAAAATCAAAACAGGGGATAGATGGAAGGGATTAGGAATCAAAGGAAGAATGATCAAGAAAGAATAGATAACTCTGCACTTGTAGTTGGACTGTATAACCAGGACTCATGCATTCCAGTTGCAAATTTCATTAACATTAATTTGCCATCTGGACGTACTGAGAATGCGAGAGCCTAGACTCTGATACCATCCTGTAACGCCCCGATCTGGCGGGTACAGAGACGTTACTGCAACGTATATACGCAGGTCAGAAATACCCTCACGTATATACGCTAAGCATCAGTACAGGCAAGAATCAGAGTACGGAAGCAAATGGTGCATTATACATTCCACACATGAGTACAATTACAAAGTTATCACCAGAGGTGATAAATATTACAAGAATATTACATCACCGACAGACGCAAATGCGAGAATACAAGTAGATGTACGAGTATGAACAGTACAAAAGGCACTCACGAGTGTACAAAAGGAAGACTCGAGAGGCACACAGGGGGCCTGGAAGGATAGAGCTTCAGATGGTCTGCTGGAGATCCATGCTACCGCTGCGCCACTCGGATCAACAACTGGGGGAATCCACACGCTCCAAGCTCCATGACCTGGACATGAGAATCCAGGGGAGTCAGATAGAACTTCCCAGGCGAGTGGTGATACAAAAGCCGGATGGCGTGCTGAGATAAGTACAAGTGTATCGATAAAACGAATCATAATCATGCATTGAAAACCGTGTCGTGAGCATAAGCATGTATAGGCAGGTAGATATATAACAAGTGATATCAAGCAGGAAGTACTCATGGTATGGTAAGATAGGAACATGAGACTGATGGAATGGAACACAAGGAATAAAGCAGGGTATGAGCAGCGAATATGATAATAATCATAAAACCAGAAATCCGATGTAAAACCCAATAGAAGTAAGCTCGGTAAAACATACAACGGATCCATAGTTGGCATCTTTTATTATTATTACTCGTCTTACCCTGATGTCTAGATATGTGAACTAGCGTCCCAGCACACATATATCCACATCTGAGTAAAGCAAGGTTGTTATTGGAAACAAACGGGGGTATCAACGAACAATGTTTACAGCGGGTCCCGTGCATACCCGGGACCACGGCCCAGGATGTTCCGTTGCTTGGTGATGGAACCTACCGCAAGGCGATTCAGGAGGGTCTTATGGATGCCCTTATCAAGATGGTACCAGGAAGGAGGGAGCCAGCTCTCCCCTCGGTCCCCTGGAGGCCCACAGGTCAGACCGGAAGTTTTAGTTGCACAACATGCCTAATACCACTGTAAACACGAACATATATTGATAGCCGCAAGTTTCCCCCGACCCAATGTAAGTTGTCCAGTTTTATGGTTTATTAGGTAGTTATCAAATTTACGGGAATAGCAGGTACAAGACATGATCAGGAATTCAGGAGTACATGAGTACTATAAATTCAGGTCACTGTATATATAATACAGGATAATAAGTACAAGATTCAAGTCACTGCATGTAATGCAGGATAACAAGTATAGTATTCCCGTAAATGTGATAATCACAGGTTAAGTATTAATATGTCAAGAGGCAAGTATATCATGCCGGGTGTCAAGTGATAGCATGACAGGAGGATGATATTTGGCAGGTGGCCAATCATGTCAAGAGATTGATATTAGTCCGTGGTAAGTCATGTCATAACAAGGGGTCTTGCCAAGTAGTAGCAGGTCTGGTGTCAGGTGATAACACATCAGGTGTTAACATATCAGGTGAATACATGGCATGTGATAGAATAGTAGCTGAGCACAATCAAGCGGAGCTGAGCAAGCTGGAGTGTACAGACAGCAAACAGTATTTAACACTGGAGCGTCTGGCAAGGTTACCGGAACAACTCGGCTTAAGGTGCGAGTAGGATTCCGGCAGCATCTCACCTAGACGAATCTAGTGGTAAAGCGCTGAACGCTGATCATGATGACTAGGCGGAGCTGAACAAGCTGGAGGCACAGGCAGCGAACAGGGTTTAGACACTAATGCGCTTGGCGAGATTGCTGGACGACTCGGTTTAAAATACGAGTAGCAAATCCGACAGCATCTCGCCTAGACGAATTTAGTGAATAAAGCACTGAGCGCTAAGTATGCTCACCAGACGGAGTTGAGAAACCTGACGGTCCCAATCACTTCTCTTTCGAGATAGTGAGAGACCGGAGGCTGAAGAGCTGAGAGACCTGACGGTCCCAATCACTTCCCTTTCGAGATAGTGAGAGACCGGAGGCTGAATGGCCCGGAGGCGGTGTTCTATCCTATTACAAGCATTCGTCACAGAGCAATACATGTCCAGTCATTGGCACTCGGCCATACACAAATACAGGGACTCAGCCCAATACAAAATACATTTAAACATGAATAAATACATGTCGACCCGACAAAGCGGGAAACCCAAATGGAGGCGAGAGCGAGGACACTCGCCTAAATCTCCGGAAGAACCGAAAACTCTAAAATCTATGGAACTCGCGTACGCGCCATAAATAATAAGTGAAGAGGAGAGAGAAAGAGTTAGTGAGAGAAAGAGAGGAAAACTAGAGAGAGAAGTATATGGCAGGAGAGAGTGCACAGGGAGACGCGGGTTTTGAGAGTAAGACGCGAGAGTCGTAGACGCGGGAGTCACAGACGCGGGAATCACGTCGCAAAGGTGCCACAAACGCGGGGTTCGAGACCGCCACAAACGCAGGGTTCGAGACCCGCGTTCAAGTCAGGACACGAGAAGAATGCGGACGGGTCATGGGTTCCACGTCGCGTTAGCATGAGAAGAACACAGACGCGGGCATTAGCTCCGCGTCGTGCAGACATGAAAGGGACACAGGCGCAGGCATGGACTCCGCGTTGCGTCAGTACAAGAACGCGAAGGCCGCGTTTAAACAGATGCTAAGAACGCGAAGATCCGCGTTAAGGCGTTGCCTGGAAGCGGGGTGAGATCCGCGTCAGCAATATACAGAGAGGAGGGGGAGAGAGAAGGGAAAGGTGCTTGCTTTGTGGTGGTGTGTTATTTGGTGGATGAGTTGGATTTTGATGGAGTAATAAAAAAGAAGGTGAAGAGGTGATGTTTGGAGGTTGAAGTAGTGGAGATGGAGGTGGTGTTGTGATGGTGAAAGTGATGGTGGAAGTGAAGATGTTGGTGAAAATAGTAGAGGTGATGGTGATGTTAGTTGTTGTCGTTGTAATCGTCACCGTAATGATTACCGGAATAATCGCGAACGATTACCGGAATAATCATCCGAGATATTACCAACGAAGAAGAGCTCGGCCCAATCCAAGGTGGTGGCCGGCCCTTGAGAAGATGATGGGGTGGTGGTTTTGTGGAGAGGTTTTGATGGTGGTAGTTTTGGAGAAGGTAAAGGAGAAGGTGAAAGCTTTGGTGGAGTTTGTTGGAGGTTTACATGAGATGGAGGAGGAAGAAGATGGGTAGGAGTTGGAGAAGTTGTAGTGGTTGTTGTTATGGTGGAGATGAAGGAGGAGTTGGTGGTGGTTAGAGTTGTGGTGAAGAGAAAATGAAGTGGAATGAAGAAGGAAAAGTATATATAGGATTTGGGAATTGTGAAGGTGATGTAAAATGTAAAAGAGAGGGGTTATTTGTAAAATGGCGGGGTGAGGTGGCTCTCTTTGGCCGGCCATGGTGATGGGAGAGGAGTTGGATATTTTGGAGAAGATATTTTTGGAGGAGGAGATATTTTTGGTGGAAGGTTGGAGAAGATAATGGAAGAATGGGATTTGGTAGAATTTGGTGGAAGGAAAAGGAAGGAAAGAAAATAGGAAAAAGGAAAAGAAAATAGGAAGGAAGATATTTTCTTGGAAGAAAAAGGAAAAATAATTAGAGTGGCGGATTCCCGGGATTCAGTTGCGGATGCGGAAAACTTTCGGAAAAAACCGAAATCGTCCGAAATCAAGTATCTCGGAACGACCCGCAAAATTCTCAAAAATCAAGAATATTATTCTAAAATCATGGTGAAATCCATTTCAAGAAATTCTTTATAGTTTTTAAATTAAAATCTTGGAATCGGCCGCCAATATCGGTCGACACCAAATCTGGCAGAAATCTGATAAATTCTGAAAATTCTCAAAAAATGAATTAAGATAGTAAATATTTTCTAAGCAATATGGGAAAGCGGTGTCTCAAAATTTGACTCCATTTGTAAATTAAAAATCTAGGAATCGGTCAGCGGTGCTGGTCGACACCGGTTTTGAAGATTTTCCATTTAATTCAGGAAAATTCCAGAAAATCATAAAAATCTAAAATTTGGAAAATGATGTTTGAAACTAAATCGGTAAAATCTAAATGCCGAAAAGAACAAATTGATTAAGACACTAGGATCGAGTCCCTGGTTCAGAGAAGAGCAGACTCTGAGTCCACGAATCCGGATCCAAGACAAAACGGTCATATAAATAATTCATAATACAAAATAATACAGGAAGTAAATCGAAAATACGATCAGAAATACGAATACGCAACTAGGTACGTATTCTAGAAGCGGGGTGTTACAATATTGCTGGCACGTCTCACTTCCTTCATTAGAGATACCTTCAGGAAAACTTTATCCCCTACCTTAAATTCCAGTGGTCTGTGGCGATTATCGGCATAAGCTTTCTACCTCTCTGGGTTGCCTTCATCCTTTCCTTAATTAACTTAATCTTATCAGTGGCTTCTTGAATTATGTCAGGGTCGAATATCCTTCTATCCCTAACTTTCTCCCAACAGATTGGTGATCTACATTTCCTACCATATAATGCTTCAAACGGAGGCATGCCAATGTTGGACTGATAACTATTATTATAAGCAAACTCCATTAAAGGTAATAGTTGTCCCAACTTTCCTCAAAATCTAATACACAATTCCTCAGCATATCTTCCATATTTGAATAGTCCTCTCTGACTGTCCATCTGTTTGGGGGTGTGCCATTGTACTGAGCTGCAACTTAGTGCCTAAAGCTTCGGATAGGCTTCTCTAAAATCTAGATTGAAATCTAGGATACCGATCTGATACAATAGACTCAGGCACTCATGCAATTTAACTATTTCTCGGATATATACTTGAGCAAGTCTCTCCATAAAATAATTGATCCGATAGGTAGAAAGTGGGAAGATTTAGTAAGTTTATCTATCACAACCCAGATTGTATCTAGTCCTTGGGATGTCTGAGGAAGTCCAGTAACGAAATCTGTGGCAATGTGACACCATTTCCATTCAGGAATTGGTAATGGTACCAGCAATCCTGGAGGCTTCTTATGTTCTACTTTCACTTGCTGATATACTAAGCACTTGTGGACAAATTGGAGATATCCATTTTCATTCCATCCCACCCGAAGTTACGACGCAGATCCTGATACATTTTTGTGCTCCCCCGGATGAGTTGTATACGGGGTATAATGAGCTTCCTGCATTATTTTTTTCTTTTTATCTCTGCTACATTGGCACACATATCTGCATCTGAATCTCAGCTCATCATCTTCAATGTTAAACTCCTTGATTTCTCCTTCTAGTATCTTCTTCATAATTTTTCTTATTTGAACATCTCTTTGTTGGGCCTCTTTGATTTTGTCATATAGATCAAATGAATACTTACTTGATTCAATTGATTTATAGCATTAGAAGAATCAATGACTCGCACCTCTACTTGCATTTCTTCTAAATCTCTTAATATCTTGTTTGGCGAGTTATAAGGGCAGCCACTGCTCCTCCTGATTTTCGGTTTAAGGCATCAACCACCACATTGGCCTTTCCAGGGGGTATAGTGGATAGTAATATCATAATCTTTCATAAGTTTTAGCCATCTCATCTGCTGCATATTCAGTTCTTTTTGTGTAAAAATGTACTTCAAACTTTTATGGTCAGTAAGATTTCATAAGACACTCCATACAAGTAATGTCGCTAGATCTTCAAGGCAAAAATCACAGTGGCTAATTTCAATCATGAGTTGGATAATTTCTTTCATGAATTCTTAATTATCGGGACGCATAGGCAATAACTCTCCCATGTTGCATTAACACACATCTCATTCCCAATCTTGAGGATCACTATAGATAGCAAATCCTTCAGTTCCTAAAGGTACAGTTGAACAGGAGCAGTGTTAGCTTCGTTTACCTTCAAGAAAGCTCTTATCTTATTCTTCTCCCTATACAAACTTCTTATTCTTTCTAGTTAATTGTGTCAATGGTGCCGCAATTTGGGAGAATCCTTCCACAAATCTTCTGTAGTATCCGGCTATCCCTAAGAAACTTCGAACATCAGTAACAGTTGTGGGTCTAGGCCAATCTTTTATTGCCTCAATCTTCATCGGATCTACTTCTATTCCCTCCTTAGATATAATATGGCCAAGAACCCTACTTGTTCTAACCAAAATTCACATTTCTTTAATTTAGCATAAAGTTTCTTCTCCCTCAAGATTTGGAGGACAGTTTTAAGATGATTTTTATAATCTTTCCTATTCTTTGAATAGATCAAAATATCATTGATGAATACCACCACAAACTGATCAAGATATGGTTGGAACACTCGATTCATTAGGTCCATAAATGCTGCTGGGCATTAGTGAGTCCAAAAGGCATGACTAGGAATTCAAAATGTCCGTATCTTATTCTAAAAGCCGATTTATACACATCTTCTGGCTTGACCTTTACTGATGATATCCTGACCTAAGGTCTATCTTAGAAAATATGCAAGACCCTTATAGTTGATCAAATAAGTCATCAATTCGAGGAGTGGGTACCTATTTTTAATAGTGACCTTATTCACTCCCGATAGTCGACACATAATCTCATACTTCCATCCTTCTTCTTAACAAATAGTACTGGTGCTCCCCAGGGAGATACGCTCGGTCGGATGAAACCTTTATCTAGCAATTCCTATAGTTAAGTTTTAAGTTCTTTCATTTCTGGGGGGCCATACGTATGGTGCTTTCAAAATTGGGGCAATACTAGGCATCACATCTATTGTAAATTCTACATCTCAATCTGGGGGCAGACCTAGTAAATCTTTCGGGAATACATCTGGAAACTCATTCTTGACTGGAATAGTCTCAATTTTGATATCAGTTCTAGTGGTATCCAAAACTGAAAGCAGAAATCCTTAACAGCCTTGCCTCATTAACTTGGGGCTTTATGGCCGATATGTAGGGTATATCATGACTAACTTTTACCCTTCAAAAATAAACTCCGAAACTCCTTCCATTTTAAAGATGATCCTCTTCCTATTACAATTCACATATGCACCACAAGCGACAACCAATCCATTCCTAATATTGCATCAAACTCCATCTCGCCCAGCTTAATCAAATCAATAGATGTTTTCATCTCCCCAATCATCACTTCATAGTTCACATATTTATACTAGCTATTATCTTTACCTCTATCGGTGTGATACAACTAACTGAAATCCTAGGGGTTCTTATACTTGATTAATTTATAAGCAAAAGCACTAGATATGAATGAATGAATAGCTCCAGGATCAAATAATGCATGACCCATATGTCCTGATATGGAGATCATACCTTCAACTACTGCATTCGAAGCTATTGCTTCTCGATGGGGTCAACGTAAAAGTTCTTCCTTGAGCTCGTGGCGTTGTACAGATGATTGAGTTGCAGCCGATTGCTGAGCATTACTGAGCTGTCTAAAATTGCTGGCTGGTCTCCTGGGAGGGTTTATTCTCATGGCTGACCTCCCTTCCTCTACTCGGCCCTCGGCTTTCGTGCTTCATTGGCAATTTTTCTTTAAATGCCCAATTCCCCCATAATTATACAAGTCTTTTCTTGAATGCAGTTTCCAAAATGGTTCATCTTACACTTCTGGCACCAAGGGACTTTCGAGATTCTATGGGGGACGCAGAGGTGTCTGTGCTTTCCGAAAAATGTCTATGTTCCTCAACCATGATCCTCTGCCTCTGGCCCATCCTCATCTTTGAAGAGTGGCATTAAACTCAAATTTTTTACTACTGATAGATCCCGGTGTAATGGTCCTTGATATCAGGGACTCTTTAAGCTAGGAAATTCCTTCGCCCAGTCTTCTTGACTTTCTTGTATATTCATTTCTACCTCCAAGGCTTTTCCACAGCTTGGAGATAATTTCTTAGTTGTAAGGGATTAATCTACCTTGAATTTTTGGTTTCAGGCCTTCACAAACCTTTTAGTCCTCTCTATCTTACCCTTCACCGAGACATCAGCATACCTAGACAATTGGGTAAACCTCTAGTCGTATTGGGACACATTCATCTGACCTTGTCGCAATTCTAGAAATTCTAATGCCATCTTATCTCTGGCCGTCTCTGGATATACTTTTCAGTAAATTTATTCACTAAGATTCTCAGGTGATTGGTTCCCTTGTGCTTTTCATACTATTTTTTACCCCCTTTCACCAGTGTTCTGCTTCCTTTTGAAACATAAAGGAAGAGAGGATACTCTCTACTCATCAGTGCAATTCATTACATTCGGAATCTTTTCTTTCTTGAGAAGGTATCCTCAGCTTGTAAGGGATCTACCTCTCCTACGAATACTGGTGGTTTCATCTTTTAGAACTGTTCTAATGCTCGGTGAGAATTGATATCATTAGCTCTTGTCATTAACTGGGTGAGCCACTCCGGCATAAACCCGGAGTTCCATGACCTCCTTCTATATGTACTTCTGAATTTTTATTATTGTCCATGGGGTATGCACTCCCCATCATACTATAATGTGACACCCCCGAGCGATAATGGCTCATCGGGTGGTAGTTGATTTAGATCCATGCATCCTTCCTATAAGATGAGGACGTCTAGTCAACATACTTCACATATAAGAAAATAATTTTAGATAAAATTCTTAATTTCATGCAATTACTTTAGTACAACATTCATTATCACTTGCAACAAGAAACTTGCTATATATATTTATATACATCCCAAACAGATACAAGGATATTACACTGATATATCTACTCTTTTTGGATATCCGAAACTAACCATATGTATGGTATAAGATGTGCTAGGGCATATACAATAAAACTCCTAAGATATCCATCAACTAGCACACTAGCTTTATACACATATATACATATCAAGGTAATTACTCATAGATTCATCCCTCATAGGGTAGACTCTCCCCACTCGAGTCCCCACTAGTACTGCTACTATCTTCGCTATCATCCATACCTTCCTTAGAGTCTTCCCCTGATAATTCGTCTCCTTCGCAGCACCAGTCATCCAGATCATCATATAAATCCATATCATCTTCCCATTTTTCATCCCAAAAAAGACCTCTATAAGTAAATCCTCTTCGGGTCTCTTCCTTTAATGCACTCGTATTCCCTTTCTCTCCTACCTCAAGTGAATCCCCAACCAAGCTCTCTGTATCGGCAATGGTCAATTCAGGCTCATTAGATGCCTGAGATTCAACCTCCTCATGGTCTATGTAGTCTGGGGCTAAAAATATGACCTCTGGGTCGGTCTCATCAGACTCATAACCCCAATCCATGAAACCTACCATCTAACTCGCGCTCGAACTATCTGAGCTGGAGACCAGCCAATCTTTGTCAGAGTCCCCCATCTACATATAAATAAGGAGTCATATTAATCTCAACCCTATAAATAGTCTTGTCATACTGCTAATTTCATACAACAAGAAAGAAAGCAATGTATATATACACACAAACTTACACTTACATTTAGTCTTTCAATTCATTTGTTCCGTTTACTGTATCTACCCATAAGTTTCATGTTTCAGAATAACTTAGGTTCAATAGATAATTTAATATATTCTCTCGTCCCAGTGTTCCATACCACTAGTAGCTGTTTCTGAGAGCCCGCACTCTCAGTCAACTCACCCGAATCGGGACGTGCAGGCACCCCGATTCTGATGCGAGGAAATAATCAATTACCGCTTGACTTACGGTTAGTCTGTCACATAAAACCACTACCTTACTATAATCACTTAAGGTCAATCATATAAGCAATATGCACTCATACATACACATTAAATCTAACAATTTTCTTGCCTCCTATTTCTGACTTAACCTTCTCTTTCTACCTATAACCCTTAGCTCTGATACAACTATGACGGTCCCAGTCTTAATATTTTCCATTATCACTATCATTACTGGTTATCCTTAATCTAAGCATGGGTTCATCAAGATACAACACTTCAATTTCGGCTAGCGTCAGCCTACTTATGGCTTCACAACATTTCCACTCAAATGCATATAAACCTCGACATGATTTATATCAAGTTTCCAACATTGTTCCAACAACCCGGTATAGAAATCCATCAGTCTACGCAATTCTACTCCATAAGCTCCATATCATTAACAAGATTCAAAGTCAAGTACCTAATACACAAGCATTATAATGTATTACAAAAGTTCATGGTAAGCATCAACATAGAAAGTTTTACATAGTGTTTCTTAAACAATATAAACATAAGATGGAACATGCCAAAAGGTGAAAATGATCTCCCGCTGCCACCTATCCCGTATTTTGTCATTAAACGGGTCCTTTGCTTTTATCCAAATCTGAAGGTGATTAATAAAACAGGGTGAGCTCAACAGCTCAGTGAGTAAAATAACAAATATATGCATGACTGATTGAGCTTTGACCTGCAAAAAATACAGAATTTCAGAGATACAAAAATAGAATTGCAAGGTGCTCAATTCTACCGCACTAGCAAGTGGTTATGCGGGTTGTGATCCACAAGGAGGGACTAGCGATGGAAGCTTTTTTAGTAAGTCTTCTTTTAAGATACAAAGTATAGTTAAAATTCTTCTTTAGTTCTTTAAAAGAAAAAGGGAAAATTTGGATAAAGTTGTTGGCCCAAAGGCCCATCACTCTAATTTGATGATGATCAACTCATGTAGTTATAGTACTAATGATCTTGTGTTTAATTAGTCTCAGATTTATGATTTTAGTTGGTGTTTAGCTTCAACAAAGGATTTAAAGTCAAGTTTTAGAGCTAGCACGGTTTGATTCAGAGCTTGTGCATCAAGACACATCAAGTACTCAAGAGGAGTCTACCTCGTTGGATCAAGTTTGGACCAAGTCAAGAGGAGAAGAAGACCTTCAAGATCAAGACTTGTGTCTAGGTTTGTTTTATTAAGATTTTGTTTTAGATTAAAATGTAAAGGATAGAATAGTTGGTGGATTGCATAAGTATACCATACACACACACACACTCTTGATTTATATGTGTTTTCATAAAAGAATTTTCATTTTGGAAAAGACTTTTCGTTTTGACAAAATACCGATTTGGTTTTTGGAGTTTATTATATACATGTATTTTTAACCAAAACCGTTTTAGTGCTTATTGTCAAAAACATAGATATTTCATCATTTATGTGTAGTAGATCATATTCATACACTCTAAGCTTTAAAAGTGTTTAAAATATCTTATTTTTGTATTTGGAGAAGTTTTGAAAAAATAAGTTTTGAAAAAACCAATTTGGAAAAATACGATTTTCGTTTTTAGCCAAAATTTCTAAGTTACAAAAATAATACAAAATGTTTGTAACATGTCTTGATTTTACTCAAACATGTTTGTTTATCAAAGTATAATAGTGAACCTATTTTTGTAGATTTTTCGTGAATTTATGGGATTTTATTTAATAAAAAGCCAAGTTTTAAATCCCTAAAAAGACCTGTCCTGGCTTCTGCCGGTCGACCGGACCGGTCGACCGAGCTAGGAGTCGGTCGACCGAGTCGGTCGACCGACGTGCACAGATGTGCACGCCAGTCTGGCTGGAGGGCCGGTCGACCGTCACGGTCGACCGTCCAGAGAGCTCTGCTCTCTGGAAAGGCCCTGGTCGATCGGGAGATCGACCAGACAGAGAACCTGCTCTCTGTATCCAGGCCACGGTCGACCGGGCCGGTCAACCGAGGCTCCAACGGTCAAAAATCTGACCATTGGCGGTCGACCGGACCGGTCGACCGATAGCCGTCTGGGTTGTAAAATTGCCCCAACGACTAGTTTTCTAGCCTATAAAAAGGGGGGCTTATATGGATTGTTTTAACAAGTTTTCAAGTAGGTTTTGGAGCTAGTTTTTCCTACTCTTTTAAGAGGTTTTCTCCACTTGTTTTAGAGCCAAATACTTTCATTCAAAAGGAGAGTTTATCAAGAGTTTTCAAAAGTGATTTTCTTGTGTTTTCCATCATAATTTCCATCCTTATTTTCTCACAAACACTTGAGCTATCCATTACTATATCTACCTATAGGAGTGTTGTTGTGAGATTGTTTTTAGGTGATCAAAGTGTTGTGATCACCAAAGACTTCATCTTTGCTTTGAGGAGGCGGACGTGTGTGTTCGCATTATTTCGGGTTCTAGTGAGAAATCGGTGTTTGAGGTGCGGCCTCGGCGAGCCAGTGGGCTTGCGGTGTGTAGTTCTTGCGGGAACGAGTGAAGGGACTAGAGAGTCCAAGGAGTTCAAGTGTGAACTCACCTTGTACGTATTGCGACACCGAGTGATCCGATGGGATCGGTTTATAGTGGAAATCCTTCAAGTGTTGAAGGCGGGGACGTGAGCAAGTGTGCTCGAACCTCAAAACAAATCTCCCGTGTTTGCGATTGCTCTCTCTCTCTCTATCTCTTACTTGTTTTTATATCTTGCATGCTAATATTGTCTTTATCTTTATATGCTTGAATATTGTGTGCTTAATTGTTATATGCTTGGGGATTGTTTGCTAACACTTGTATTCAACCAAGAGAGCCAACGCGGCACCTCAACTCTTATTTAGAGGAATCTTGAGGAGTTAGTCCAGAGCCCTTCACGGGAAATCCGGCTACACTCTTGTGTTATACGTGTGTTTAGTTTAAGAAGTCTTAGTTTGTATTAAATAATTTTAATTCTGTATTAATTGACCATTAGATTAGTTAGTCACCTATTCACCCCCCTCTAGGTGATTACAATTGGTATCAGAGCAAGTGCTCTTAATTTGGGTCTTACAACCTAGAGTTAAAGATCCTCATTTATAGCTAATCATAATACACACTATGGATTTCATGTCACCTCCCACTTTTGACATTCTTAACATCCAAACTTGGAAGGTTAAGATGTCTATGTACCTTAAACGCCTAGGCATTCATGTTTGTCTTGCTACCACTAAAGATTCATATGTTAATAATAGCAAGTATATTGAGGCTAACTCAAAAAAGCCATTCATGTTTTGAAGAGTACCCTAAACAATGATTATTTATGTAGGGTTGCTAATCTTGACTCGGCTTTTGTAATTTGAAACACAATACTCTCCCTTGGAGAAAAAGAACAATATTATGCGGGGAGCAACTCGGATGTTAGAAGTGACGCTTCCAACGTGTGCTACATGGTCCAAGGGGATAACCCCCTTAAGGTAACTACCGAATCCGAGCTAGAAGAGGACGTTGATATGTCTTATAATGAACTTGCATCATTTTGTCAACAACTCCTAGAAAAATATGACATACTTAAAAAGGATAACAAGAAAATGAAAAATAAATTTGATTGCATGTTAAAAGAAAAGGATTCTTTTCAAACTAGATTTGAAAATGTTTTAAAAGAAAATGAGTCTTTAAAAATAAAATTGCAAGCTTTGAAAAAGATAATGAAAGTTTGAAAAATGAAAATGTTTCCTTGCTTTCTAAATTGAATGATCTTTGTGAAGGAAACACTTCTTTGAAAAATAAAATTGTTTTTGTGAAAAAACAAAAAGAAGTTGTTTTGAATGAAAACAACTCTTTAAAAAGAAAAATTGTTGAAAAGAAAAAGAAAATGCTTCTAAGAAGAAAAAGAATAATGATTCTCAATCTCGCCATGCTTTACATGCCACTATTAATCAAAATAAGATTAAGTTTTTGAAAAATAAAATTGATTGTTTAAGCTCAACTTTGAGCAAATGTGCTTTTAACCACTCTATATTGGAATCCTTGTTTTAAAAGAAACAAGTTCCCCATATTCACGCACAACACCCACATCATGCATATGCACACTTTGCACGCCATGACCACACTCATACACATATGCATCCTAGAGTGTACTAGTGTACACATTATGGCCGCAAAGGCCATTTAGCAAAATTTTATTATGATAGAATAAATTTTTCAAATTTTGCTAACAAAAATGTTTGGGTTCCTTATAATGCTAACCCTTAAGGACCCAAAAGAAAATGGGTACCAAAATCCCCACCTGTTGTATTTGATGTAGGTGCGGGCTCTCACAAAAGGTGAGAGGGATGGTGCCTTGATGGTGGATGCACATGGACTTGATGGGCATACATTTGATGCACCGCTATCAAGGAGGCTTGGTGGGACAACCATCATGTTTTGGAGACTCAGAGCATAGGTTTTTGGTTTGGTAACTATCTCTGAAACTCCTAATTTATTTACATGCTTTTACATATATGATATTTTCTAACATGTTCATGTTTTGTTCTTTACTTCATGAGGTATATAACTTGTTTAAATGTAGTCTTTATTAAAACTTGAAAATATACTTGTACAAGTAGTGAGCAACATTTGATTCATATACGTTTGCACTTCATTATTCATTTGTACTCATTATATGCACATGTATAGCCTAGTTTTAATGATTTTCTCATTTACACTTGTTTTGCCTATTTATATGCTTTACTTCATGTATATGTAGTTGTATTCAAATCTAATGAATATACATGTATGTCTCTTGAGTCTCTTTCCTTCATGCAAATCATATCATAGACTTTTTTTATGTTTGGGATATGTATGCATATTATTAGTTTAGATAAAAACATATATATACCTAGAAGTTTGTTTTTAAGATGAAAAATGAATTTTTATGATTTTCATCTTTATTTGAAAAATGAAATTTCATGATTTGTTTGATAAAATGATATTCATATTTGTTTTGAGCTTTAGTGACTAATTTTCATGAATATGCTATTCACATGTTGTTTGTACGCTCATATTTAATTTGTTTTCTCATGACTATGTTTTCATGAGTCTTTATGAGCTTTATAGATCTTGAGTGACAACTCCTATGTATTTAGTATGCTTCATGATATACATATAACTTGGTTTCATGTTTTGAAGGATCTTTAACTAGTTTTTCAAAAATTACTTTAACTAGTTATTTATTCTTCATTTGGTAGTGTTTTACAATAAAAATATTTTCAAACACTTATTTTTTGAAAACCCATACCAACCCCTTAATGGGCGGACAGATGGGCGAGTATGCCTTGTATGCTCAAATTACATATCTTTTATCATATGCATAAAAAGGGTGAATTTTTATGAGCTATACACTAATTTCACGTTATAATCTCAATTGGTATCATAATTTCATTTGGTATCACAATTGATATATTTTGTATACTCATAATCTTGTTTATATATATGTATGCTTTCAATTTCAAATTATATCAATTTCTATTGGTAGTATCATTTTCATACGTATATAATTTGTTTGTGCTTAATTTAAAATTAGTTTACATATTTAAAGCATAAAGTTTGATTATGCTAAGCTTGATTCAAACCCTTATTTTCAATTGGTATCTGAATTGATATTTTAACAAGCTTAGGCATTATTTTAAATTGGTATTTTTATTGATATAAAAAATGTACAATAATCTTCAATTGGTATATTTTGATTTCAATTGGTATCCTTATATTTTGATTGGTATCAATATGTTCAAATATTTCAATTTCAATTGGTATCACAAATTTCCTATTTCATATGGTATCTAAATCTTGTGATATCTCTAATTGACTTGTTGATTTAAGAAATCAAAAATTTGTAATGTTTATTTACAATTGGTATCTTAAATTTTTGTTTATATGATATCTTAATATTTGATTTAAGAATATCTCAAAATTTGTTTTATTGAGAAAATTTAAAAATGTTTTGATGTGTTTTGCCTACAAGGAGAGCTTAACATCTCTTCTACATATAGAATCATGTTGAGTGCATCTTATATTAAGGAGCTTGACAACTCTTCATTATGCGGTACACGTGTGTAGGGGGAGCTTCACATCTCCTCTTATGCATTGCATATTATGCGTTATGTGAATTAGGGTTTGTCATCCCTTCTTCATGTTATGCATATATGTAGGGAAGTTAACTTAGCGTCTTCCTCTTCATGAATGTATATCGCATATATCTCTTTATTGATTGATTTGATTTCACCCCTTTATTGATTTTTGTTTCGAACAAAAAGGGGAGAACATTATTTTGTGTTTACTTTAACCCCTTTACTGATGATTGACAAAAAGGGGGAGAAGTATTTTAGTATTTTAGTATATATATGCATGTTTTGGAAACGAATTTCTTTTTTATGTGTATTGTTTTGTTTTGCAAATAGGAGAAAAAGAATTTGATGAGTTTTATACTTGATTCGCATGTTTATCTCCTTATATTTGCATACATATTTATTTAGTTTATGTGCTTTATTGCCATATATATTTATTTATTGTGAAGCATGAGTTAAGGGGAGCTTCTTTGAAGCTTTACTTTAATCCATTCATATATAACTCCATAAGTTTTGTCATCATCAAAAAGGGGGAGATTATTGGCCCAAAGGCCCATCACTCTAGTTTTGATGATGATCAACTCATGTAGTTATAGTACTAATGATCTTGTGTTTAATTAGTCTCAGATTTATGATTTTAGTTGGTATTTAGCTTCAACAAAGGATTTAAAGTCAAGTTTTGGAGCTAGCACGGTTTGATTCAAGAGCTTGTGCATCAAGATCACATTAAGTACTCAAGAGGAGTCTAGCTCGTTGGATCAAGTTTGGACCCAGTCAAGAGGAGAAGAAGACCTTCAAGATCAAGACTTGTGTCTGGGTTTGTTTTATTAAGATTTTGTTTTAGATTAAAATGTAAAAGATAGAATAGTTGGTGGATTGATCAAGTATACCATACACACACTCTTGATTTATATGTGTTTTCATAAAAGAATTTTCATTTTGGAAAAGACTTTTCCTTTGGCAAAATACCAGTTTGATTTTTGGAGTTTATTATATACATGTGTTTTTAACCAAAAACCGTTTTAGTGCTTATTGTCAAAAACATAGATATTTCATCATTTATGTGTAGTGGATCATATACATACACTCTAAGCTTTAAAAGTGTTTAAAATATCTTATTTTTGTATTTGGAGAAGTTTTGGAAAAATAAGTTTTGGAAAAACCAATTTGGAAAAATACGGTTTTCGTTTTTAGCCAAAATTTCTAAGTTAAAAAAATAGTTCAAAATATTTGTAACATGTCTTGATTTTACTCAAACATGTTTGTTTATCAAAGTATAATATTGAACCTATTTTTTTAGATTTTTCGTGAATTTATGGGATTTTATTTAAGATAAAAAGCCAAGTTTTAAATCCCTAAAAAGACCTGTCCTGGCTTCTGCCGGTCGACCGGACCGGTCGACCGAGCTAGGAGTCGGTCGACCGACGTGCACAGACGTGCACGCCAGTCAGGCTGGAGGGCCAGCCGACCGTCACGGTCGACCGTCTAGAGAGCTCTGCTCTCTGAAAAGGCCCCGGTCGACCGGGCGGTCGACCGGACAAAGAGCCTGCTCTCTGTATCCAGGCCACGGTCGACCGGGCCGGTCGACCGAGGCTCCAACGATTAGAAATCTGACCGTTGGCGGTCGACCGGGCCAGTCGACCGACAGCCGTCTGGGCTGTAAAATTGGCCCAATGGCTAGTTTTTCTAGCCTATAAAAAGGGGGCTTATATGGACTGTTTTAACAAGTTTTCAAGTGGGTTTTGGAGCTAGTTTTTCCTACTCTTTTAAGAGGTTTTCTCCACTTGTTTTAGAGCCAAATACTTCCATTCAAAAGGAGAGTTTATCAAGAGTTTTCAAAAGTGATTTTCTTGTGTTTTTCACCACAATTTTCATCCTTGTTTTTCTCACAAACACTTGAGCTATTCATTGCTATATCTACATATAGGAGTGTTGTTGTGAGATTGTTTTTAGGTGATCAAAGTGTTGTGATCACCAAAAACTTCATCTTTGCTTTGAGGAGGCGAACGTTTGTGTTCGCATTGTTTCGGGTTCTAGTGAGAACTCGGTGTTTGAGGTGCGGCCTCGGCGAGCCAGTGGGCTGGCGGTGTGTAGTTCTTGCGGGAACGAGTGAAGGGACTAGAGAGTCCAAGGAGTTCAAATGTGAACTCGCCTTGTAGGTGTTGAGACACCGAGTGATCCGGTGGGATCGGTTTATGATTGAGGCTAAACCTGCATAAAAAATACGAGATTATAGAACTTAAGAAAGAATATGTGCAAGTGCTCAATTCTTCCGCTATAGCAAGTGGCTATGCGGGTCATGATCCACAAGGAGGGTTTGCAATGGAAGCTTTACGGTTCTTTATTGAAATCGTTAAGAATAAAAGCGAAGGTTCTTCTCTGTTTTTAAAGTTAATAAAAAAGAAAAAGAAAGTTATATTAAAGTTAGAAGAAAGTGGAAGAATGAGAAGTTGGAAAAATCAGAAAACAATGAAGCGAGTATGTACAATGAAGTGGAGAAGAAAGAGTTGGAGGAGATGGTTGGTGATCTATACTAAAGAAGTAAAAGAAAAGAAAGAAAGAAAAGTGTAGAAATACCTAGGTTGAGTGATGACTTACTTGGAAACCTTTTTGCAAGTTCTACCTTTTTGCTTCGGAGGCGTTCAACGCATAGATCATAAACTCGAGCTCGGTCCCCGTGCACATTATATCGTCAAGCATAAGAAGAACGAAGTGATGCGGATCTTGGAAGAGGAGAACGTCTTCATGAACTATCGCTGGCTCTCACGTAGCTTGGTTATACTTGCTTTGGAATTCACTTGTACACTCAACAACAACAACCAAGGTAAAGTAGAAGAGGAAGACGAAACAAAAGGAAATACAAACATAAAAAGAACTTTTACCTTTATTTATTGCAGAGACAATGGAAGAAAGGAGGAGGGTACATCGTCGGTGTCACTCTCAACTTCAGCCTCTCTCTCTTACTTACATGAATCTTCTTCTACCCTAAGTTACATACAAATTACATAAGAAGAAAAGAAAAACCTAAGTTACAAAGAATTAAAACTAGGCTAAATCCTAATCTGCCTTCACGTCCTTTTTCAGCGAAAGTACAGGCCTTTTATAGGCAAATACCCAACAATCAAGACCCCGGGGAGCTCGGGGGAGCAAACGCTCCCCCTAACTCCCCAACAAAGCCGCGAAAACGCGGCCCAAGCCGCGTTTCCGCGGCCAGGGTGTGGCCAGATGGCCACACCCTGTTGGTGGGTTATCCCGGGGTTTCTTCTGGCTTTATCCTTTGTTGGTTTTGTCATTTAAGCTCTGGATTCTGACGAAATGACCTTGGATTCTTGGCTTTAACCGATCGATTCTGAGAGGATTCTTCTCAACCGGTTTCAACCTCTTGATTTTGCCCTGATTTTATGTGTACGAATTAACTCTGATTTAATTCAGAATTCTAGTGGGCTTTTGGGCTCATTTCTCTTCATCTCCTTAAGGATTGGGCCTGCAAATAAATTAAACAAATAATTAGGACAATGCAGGCTTTTATTCTAAAATAAGTATGAAAATGTGACATTAAATATGCAACATTAGCAACCAATCACACCCCCATACCTATCTTTTGCTCGTCCTCGAGCAAAACAACTAAATTATACTAAGGATTATTAGACCACTTTCGCAGGTCGCGCGATTGCACTGAGCATGTGCAACAAGCCGTTAAACCCCTAGGTTCCCCCTAGAGGATGAGTGTTGTCTCGTGAGGGTTTTCAGCGGATTACACCCACAAAATCCATAAAGAAAGGGAAATAAAGAGTTAGTATTTTCGAAAAGCATTTTGAAAGAGAAAAATATTTGAAATATGATTGTAAGATCTAAGCAATCTATAAGTTATAGGAAAGCCGAATTTTTCATTCCTAAACTTAGTCTTTATTCAAAAATTTGTTATCAATCAAAGTAAGGAGTCAAATTGTGCTTCTCATCTAATCTATTACTTTACCCTAAGTCATATGTACCTTGTGAATGTGAAAATTTTGACTAAGGGTTCATTAACTCTAACTCTTATGCCTTATTTATTTTTATATATATATACTTTTTTTGTGGTATTATTCCTTAGTTTTATTAGGCTTTCTAATCTGCCCATGTAACGAGCCTTTAATCGATGACTCCCAAACCAGACGGTCTTAGGGCACCAGGTGAGAAGACACCCCTAGGACTTAAGGACTCGAGCAAATAAGGCCACAAAACTAAGGATTTTATTATATGAACCTATTTTAGGCGTGAATACTTATGCTTTATTAGGCACAAATACCCAGCTTAATCAGAGGATTTTTCTTTTCAAACTTATCTAATCATCTTTCGCATAAATACCAAGGCTTGCTTAGGCCAAAGCACCTAGCTAGTCAATAATTAGACTTTTTTTTTCAAACTCATCTAATTATCTTTTGCATAAATACTAAGGCTTTCTTAGGCCAAAGCACCTAGCTAATCAATAATTAGATTTGTTTATATATATATATATATATATATATATATATATATATATATATATTTTATAAGGCATAAGAATCTTTGTTTTTTGAACCCTAAGTGTGTAAGTGTCTGAAGTGTGCATATTTCATCAAGGTAAAGATCAAGACTAAATTACTTTGACAAATTATCTTCTTAACTCTATAAATCAAACAAATAATCTTATTTTGACCAAGTATAAGAAATCCTAATTTGGATTTTCCTATTCCTTAAAATTAACTTAATTTCTTACAAAAATAAGTCAAAATATTGTTTCTATTTTTCAAAAGTTTTTTTTTTAAAAGTAAAGAAAAATGTTATTTTTTTTAAAGAAAAAGAAAAGTTATGTTAGACCCTCCCCCACACCTATCTCATGCATTGTCCTCAATGTATGAATTAATGCATAGATGCATGAAAAAGAAGAAAGGGAAGGAAAGTGTTACCTTATGGTGGTGGTTCCGGTGGTGGTCTGATTGGTCCACGAAACATGGCCCAATCAACTTTTCTTGGGTCTCGGAGGAACCCACCAGAAATTACACTAATATAACCCATGAAAAAGATGTGTCCATTAAGGATTTTTATTAAGTATGTGACCCCATCTAATTTCCATATTCCATAACTAATTTCGGAGTCAAATTTGTCAACCACCTCGTCCCAGAATGGAGTATGAAATGATAGAACAGTTGACTTGGACTCAGGAAGGACAGGAACTAATACCGACTCAAGAAGGTGACTTAAGTCAAGTAAAGGTTCAGGAGTCGAAATAGGTTCAGAAATTGGGTCCAAGTCAAGGAGTTGAGATTCCAGTCCACATGTATTTTCTAACAATGGAATGTGACCTAATATGGGTGATTCCAGTTCAGGAATGATAGATGGAGGAATCAAAACTGACTCTAGAATATTACTCAAGTTTGGTAACAAAACGGGAGTCAAAATTGATTCAGAAAGTTGAACTGGATCACAGATTTGAGAATCTAGGTCACATATCTCATTGAGTTCAATATCAAAAAATTGAGAACTTGTCAATTTATCAATAGGATCTTCGAAAGTGTAAAGTTGGTCAAGTTCAACATGATCCTCAAAGATAGGTGATTCAATTTCTTTATGAATTGGTACAGGATCCAATGTTGACTCCGGGAAAAGATTTAAGTCAGGTGAAGATACCGGAGTCATAATCGAATCAGGAAATAGAATTGAATCACTAAGTTGGGGTTCAGGATCATAATCATTTTCAAGTTCTATTTCAGGAAAAGGAAAACTAGCCAAACTATCAATATCTTTTTCAAAATTTGGAGTTTGGGCAAGTTCAAATGGTTGTTCTGAAATAGAATTTTGATTTTCAAAACAACATGACTCTTCGGCTCTAACAGAATGGTAAGTGACATCAGGACGGTGGGAACGTAGAGATTCGACCATCATATCTATGTCACGATTTCTAGCATTTTGAGCATGAGTCATGGCTTCTAGCATCTTTTCATAGTTGATGGGTTCATTGTTTTGTTGAAAAGATGAAGAGTTATTTTGGAAGTGGTATTGAAATTGTGAGTCCATCAGATTTTGTGATTGTTGTTTGGACTCACGCATACTCCGTTCCAAAATTGATGGTTTTCTATTTTGGATTGGTGGAACTGAGTATGACTCTTGAAAATAGTGTGGACTCGGTGGAGAAGGAGGACACTATGGTTGAAAATTGGACTCGGGGTAGGTGAATCCCCACTGACTCTGTGAAGAGTTGAAATCGTTATGAAAATTATAGTCATACGATGGGGGACATGGGTTATATGGATTCGGATAAGACCAATCCGGCACACTAGGTTGGTTAAAGTCATGATATGCCGGGTTGGTAATATCCGAAAAAGAGTTTGATGTATAATATGGATTATTATTATAGTTGGAAAAATTATTATTATAAGCCATATCACACAATGGAATACAAACAAAAAGAAAGAAAAACACACAAATAAACAAACAAGAAAGAAAAAATTCTAACCTAAGTTAGGGTAGACCTAGACCTAAACGACTCCTAACTGGTTAGACTGTCCACAGGAGGTTTAATGTAGACTTTGACCACAAGCTAATCAGCCAGGTCAGGGCAAGGTTGGTGGGAGGTTTTCCGTCAAAAGACGTTCCTTAATTAAATAACCACCAACCTTCGGGCTTTCGGCCCTTAATCCCTTTCCTAGACACTGATTTGGCAAGAGTCAAGTTCCAACACCTTTCCCCCTTAGGATAATCTCCTAATTGAGTCCGAGATGTCCCTAGGGCCAACGTCTACTCATTTTAAGTTAGGCTTGGGTTAGTGAGTGCTTGGATTCTGATTTTTGGGCTAAGGAAGGGTGATTAAATCCCCACCTTATCTTATTATTGGGCGGTGCCCTTAAGATCAGTTTTTGTGCAAGTGTACAAGATAAATAAGATGCACTCTAAGCGATATAAATCAACCAAGAGATAGTCCTATTCTAGATGCAATGCAAACATACCTTGCTCCAGCACTCTTCAACAGTAAAAAATAAAGGAATTAAAAAGACACGTGCCTAAAATGCAAATGTCTAATCAATTTTTTTATCTTTTCAACAAATATTTTACTGTTGATTATTAGCAGGCTTATGTTATGGCATATAAGAAAAATTAAAGTTGCAGCAAACTAGAATTTTTTTAAACTAAGCATCCCTGCAAAAAGCTGTTAGTAGTCAACTCTTCCTTGCCGCGGATCCGCGGCTTTTGCCGTGGAAACGCTGCAATTCAGAGGGCCCTTTGTCTCTGCTTTCTAGAGCAGAGGCCCAAGGCCACTTGTATGTCACTGCAATATTAATTTCCTGCTTTTATTTGCCCTGTAACCTGCAACAGAGAAGAGAATTCGTTTAGTTCTAAAAAATTTTCAAAAAAATTCAGATTTCAATAAAAAAACATGTTACCCTCCCCGGCAACGGCGCCAAAATTTGATTGAGGCTAAACCTGCACAAAAAATACGAGATTATAGAACTTAAGAAAGAATATGTGCAAGTGCTCAATTCTTCCGCTATAGCAAGTGGCTATGCGGGTCGTGATCCACAAGGAGGGTTTGCGATGGAAGCTTTATGGTTCTTTATTGAAATCGTTAAGAATAAAAGCGATGGTTCTTCTCTGTTTTTAAAGTTAATAAAAAAGAAAAAGAAAGTTATATTAAAGTTAGAAGAAAGTGGAAGAATGAGAAGTTGGAAAAATCAGAAAACAATGAAGCGAGTATGTACAATGAAGTGGAGAAGAAAGAGTTGGAGGAGATGGTTGGTGATCTATACTAAAGAAGTAAAAGAAAAGAAAGAAAGAAAAGTGTAGAAATACCTAGGTTGAGTGATGACTTACTTGGAAACCTTTTTGCAAGTTCTACCTTTTTGCTTCGGAGGCGTTCAACGCATAGATCATAAACTCGAGCTCGGTCCCCGTGCACATTATATCGTCAAGCATAAGAAGAACGAAGTGATGCGGATCTTGGAAGAGGAGAACGTCTTCATGAACTATCGCTGGCTCTCACGTAGCTTGGTTATACTTGCTTTGGAATTCACTTGTACACTCAACAACAACAACCAAGGTAAAGTAGAAGAGGAAGACGAAACAAAAGGAAATACAAACATAAAAAGAACTTTTACCTTTATTTATTGCAGAGACAATGGAAGAAAGGAGGAGGGTACATCGTCGGTGTCACTCTCAACTTCAGCCTCTCTCTCTTACTTACATGAATCTTCTTCTACCCTAAGTTACATACAAATTACATAAGAAGAAAAGAAAAACCTAAGTTACAAAGAATTAAAACTAGGCTAAATCCTAATCTGCCTTCACGTCCTTTTTCAGCGAAAGTACAGGCCTTTTATAGGCAAATACCCAACAATCAAGATCCCGGGGAGCTCGGGGGAGCAAACGCTCCCCCTAACTCCCCAACAAAGCCGCGAAAATGCGGCCCAAGCCGCGTTTCCGCGGCCAGGGTGTGGCCAGATGGCCACACCCTGTTGGTGGGTTATCCCGGGGGTTTCTTCTGGCTTTATCCTTTGTTGGTTTTGTCGTTTAAGCTCCGGATTCTGACGAAATGGCCTTGGATTCTTGGCTTTAACCGATCGATTCTGAGAGGATTCTTCTCAACCGGTTTCAACCTCTTGATTTTGCCCTGATTTTATGTGTACGAATTAACTCTGATTTAATTCAGAATTCTGGTGGGCTTTTGGGCTCATTTCTCTTCATCTCCTTAAGGATTGGGCCTGCAAATAAATTAAACAAATAATTAGGACAATGCAGGCTTTTATTCTAAAATAAGTATGGAAATGTGACATTAAATATGCAACATTAGCAACCAATCAGTTTATAGTGGAAATCCTTCAAGTGTTGAAAGCGGGGACGTAGAGCAAGTGTGCTCGAACCTCGAAACAAATCTCCCGTGTTTGCGATTGCTCTCTCTCTCAATCTCTTACTTGTCTTTATATCTTGCATGCTAATATTGTCTTTATCTTTATATGCTTGATATATTGTGTGCTTAATTGTTATATGCTTAGGGATTATTTGCTAATACTTGTATTCAACCAAGAGAGCCAACGCGGCACCTCAACTCTTATTTAGAGGAATCTTGAGGAGTTAGTCCAGAGCCCTTCACGGGGAATCCGGCTACACTCTTGTGTTATACGTGGTGTTTAGTTTAAGAAGTCTTAGTTTGCATTATATAATTTTAATTCCGCATTAATTGACCATTAAATTAGCTAGTCACCTATTCACCCCCCAGGTGATTACAAAAGTGAGTTAGGGAGAAAATGGTAGATTAAGAAGATGAAAAAACTCGAAATGATATGTACAAAGAAATGGAAAAGGAATGATAAAAGAAGTGGTAGATTGTGGTGTTCTAAACTAAAGAATTAAAAGAAAAGAAAGAAACTAAAAGTTACTTACCCCTTGTAACGCCCCAATCCCGCAGGTATGGGGACGTTATGGCGACGTATATACGCAGGGCGGAAAACCCTTACGTACGTACGCTAAGCCTCAGTACGGGAAATCACCACCATATTTATAAGAGTTCCAGCAGGAAATCAGTACAAGAATACCTGCAGAAAGAGGTTAGTGATCATAACAGATAGGAAAAACAGTGATAAATAAGATAACAGGAATAAAGCACAAAGATACCTATGAAAGGTCTCTATAGTAGAGTCTCCTATGTGAATCCAATGAACTAGCTGACCAAACGATAACTCGGATCTCCAACCTGGGCACGCAAACCCAGGGTCGTCAGAAAGCGACCTAGTGAGTGGTAAAATGAAGGAGGAGGTAGTAATATATATTATAGTAATACAAACACGATACTAATATATAATACATGATGTTGTAATAGTGATACTATATAATAAGTATATAAAAAGCAATAGAAATATATAGACATGTTATCTTTTAATACCATCACTACCTAGCCGTTTATCATCGGGTCATGTCTATAGTCGTATCCAGTATATAACAAGTATTGTTGCCTAGTGGTGACGTGATAGAAATGAACATGCAGATGGCATATGCAACATAACCATCCTACTGTGTTGTGCATAGTGAGCAGATAGACAATGCAAAACAGAATATAAGGAATGCAAAATATACATGTACATGAGCAGTATGCCACCTCAGAAAGTGTAGCATAAAACAGGTAAAGTAACAATATATACATGGCGCATGATAGCGAATACATGAGCGGGAACAGTAACAAGTACAACTAAACAATAGTATACATGTATCAGACAAGTCATGTTATTTATACAATAGTAGAATTCAGTACCACCTGGTATTATAATCAATCTCTTCTAGTGTCCCATACTACTGGCAGTTCATACTGGAGCCCGCACTCCAGTCGAACCCATCCGGACATGGCCTACAGGTACCATTATCCAAATGAGAGAGTGACCAAATAACAAGTGTTCCCGACGTCACTATTGTGTATACTGTTTTATTATGTTAATTGGAAACCCATGGTCGAGGAGCTCTATCGGGTAGGTGTATCCCGTGCATACCCGGGATCACGGCCTTAAACAAACCCCTGGCTGCTGAGACTAGGGCCCTCCGCTAAGAGGGGAGCATGAATCAAGTAACGGGAGCTCATGGAGCTATACAATCGGTAGGAAGCACTACCATCCCCTGCAGTGGGAGAACAATATGGATCCAGTACATCACCCGATAAGATCTAATCAACGGTCAAGTCTCTCTCATACCTAAGTTAGCTTTATGATCTGATATGTCAAGTATACAATGTAACAAGAATAATTACAGTACATGATACGGGTAACATGATAACAGGACCTGAGCTCTGTTGATAGCATAGAACAATATAACGGGAAACGGGAACAATATAACAGGAAACAGAAACAATAGATGTGGGATTCCACATATCGCATATCAACAGCTCTCATGTCCAGTAACGAGCATATCAATAACAAGAATATCAATAGAGCAATAGATGTAACGAGAAACAATCATGTAACAGGCATACATGAGTATGACATGCAATATGATCGGTGATTCATATGACAAGAATAGATAAATCATGTATGCATGTGTAACAGGGATGCCGAGAATCCATGTAACGATGATAACAATATATATAGATATATATATATATGCACATGAATACGAAATAATAGCGTGACGTATCATAGTAACTGTACAACGGTGATACGAGCACATGAACTATCAGTGTCGCGTATCCATGGCAGAGTGACAATATGCATGTAGCAGTAATGAAATGTCAACGTCTAGTGAATCGGTGTCTCTATGTACCGGTGGGACATAGTGTTGCGTGTAAGAGGATCTGTGTAACGGTGTTACATGTACATGAGATATAACAGTGTCCCGTGTGATAGGATATCCAAGTCATACTAATGTTAGCGTCTGGGGTAATAGCATTACTCGAGTGTCAACTACTGCTAATAAGAATAACGAGTCCTATATTCTGAATACGGTAGGTGCCACCAAATTATGAAACAGAATAATCTATTGTAATTATCATTTAGAGACTAGTTTTACTTAGGAACATTATTAACTTCGGAAATCTCGTTAATTAGCCAATCATCCAGATCAGGTATCATCTATCTATCAGTATGTTTTTCTTACAGGGACTACAGGGATTTCCCAACAATGACATTTAGCGTTTAATAATTATAATGATTTACCGATAATCACGTTTTATTAATAAGGCAACAATTAGGCAACCAACCAAGATACTAAACATGATAAAATATAAATTATAAAAGGAAAACACTCACAAACTGGCCATGGGAAGGTAGCTCTCTTTCCCACGATCGCAACGGATCCAGAATCGTCCGAATCGGAGTCCGGATGCTCCAGATATCGCCCGAATACTAAAAATCATAAAAATGGGTTAAATATGTAAATAACAATATTTCAAATGCAAATACGGAAATGTAACAGGGGGTTTTCTGTAAAATTACCTTTATTGGGTTTCGGAGCGGGTTCGGACTGTTAACGGGTCGGGTTTGCATCCACGACCCAAACCCACTAACATAAGTTATCGGGTTTAATGGGTTTTCGGGTAAACGGGTTAATGGGTTTCACTTAAACCCAATAAGAGTGAATGGGTTTGGGGTTTAACCCAAACCCACAAAGAAGAACCAGCAGCAGCAGCAGCTTGCTGCTGCTGCTCCTGCGCGGCCGGCCGGCCAGCCCAGCTGGCCGGCGACGTCGGCCGGCCTACCGGCGGCGGTCCCGACCTCCGGCGGAGGTTCGGCTCCGGCCGATCATGAGAGAGAGAGAGGAAAAAGAGAGAGGAAGGAAAGAAACAGAGAAAAGAAAAGGAAGAAAAGAAGAAGAAGAAGAAGAAGAAGATGAAGGGGAAGAAGGTGAAGGGGGCGGCGCCATGGCCGGTGGCGTGCGGCCACCGTCCGACTGGCCGCGGGCGCGGGTCAAGCCCCGCCCCTGGCCTGTACAGAGAGAGTGGGAGAGAGTTTAGAGAGGGAGAGAGAGTTGATTAGGGCTGGATCTTGATTAGAGAGAGAGTGAGAGAAAGAAAAAGAGAGAGAAATTGAGAGAGAAAGAGAGAAATTGTAATGAAGAGGGAGAGGGAGAGATTTTAATTAAGAGAAGAGAGAGAGAAGGCGGTAGGAATGGCGGTGGGGGACGTTTCCAGAGAAAGAAAGAAGGGAAGAGAAAAAGAAAGGAAAGAAAAGGATTGAAAATATTAAAATAATATTATCTACTGCGGCCCAAAATTCGACTAGCTCCGAACGGTGCCCAAAAATTACAAAAAATAGAAAATATTGTCCTGAGACGTAATATGAAAACGGTTTGAAGAAATTCTGTCAGATTTGTAAATTAAAAATCCTGGAAGATATCGCTGATACCGGGCGACACCGGTTTGGCCCGATTTTCGATAAATTCAGAAAATTCTCCAAAAATAGACTAACATAGAAAATAGGATTCTAAGACACATAGTGAAAACGGATTCTCAAAATGCTACTCCGTTTGGGAAAGAAAATCATAAAACCGATTATCGGTATCGGTCGACACCGACTACGGAGATTTTCCAAAATAATCCAGAAAAATTCCAGAAAATTCTAAAAAATCTATAATATTAGAAAATAATATTTGAAACTGAAATCGTCTTAATCTAACTACCAGAAAGGTTAAATCAGCATTATACGTCGTATCGCGTACCGATACTGTGATACGTACATCAGGGAGCAGGGGGTTACATTTCTCCCCACCTTACAAAAAATTTCGTCCTCGAAATTTCAATTCAGGTATGAGAACAATATTTCCAACCCCAAAGCCGAAATGTTACGGGTCCACGACACTTCCGCTGCAAACTCTGATATCTATAAGGAACTCGGGATGGAGAAGTAGTGTAGTGAACAAATACTAACGGATTGGAAGCAAGAAGATGAAAAGAAAGCAAGACGGAAATTAGATAGGCTAGTGGATAACAGGCAGGAAGGAAGAGAAAAGAGTCAAGGAATGAAGCGTCAATGACATGGTAGTCTTGTACTCGTCGCTGGAATCCCCAAATTCAGATACAGATAAGCTTAAATCTGAATCTGATTATACTGTTGGTATGAGCCCGAGTATTGACCCAGGTGGTTACCCACACCAGGTCTGAACCTAGGCTCTGATACCACTATGTAACGCCCCAATCCCGCAGGTACGGGGACGTTATGGCGACGTACATACGCAGGGCGGAAAACCCTCACGTACGTACGCTAAGCCTCAGTACAGGAAATCACCACCATATTTATAAGAGTTCCAGCAGGAAATCAGTACAAGAATACCTGCAGAAAGAGGTTAGTGAGCATAACAAATAGGAAAAACAGTGATAAATAAGATAACAAGAATAAAGCACAAAGATACCTATGAAGGGTCTCTATGGTAGAGTCTCATATGTGAATCCAATGAACTAGCTGACCAAATGATAGCTCGGATCTCCAACCTGGGCACGCAAACCCAGGGTCGTCAGAAAGCGACCTAGTGAGTGGTAAAATGAAGGAGGAGGTAGTAATATATATTATAGTAATACAAACACGATACTAATATATAATACATGATGTTGTAATAGTGATACTATATAATAAGTATATAAAAAGCAATAGAAATATATAGACATGTTATCTTTTAATACCATCACTACCTAGCCGGTTATCATCGGGTCATGTCTATAGTCGTATCCAGCGTATATAAGAAGTGTTGTTGCCTAGTGGTGACGTGATCGAAATGAACATGCAGATGGCATATGCAACATAACCATCCTACTGTGTTGTGCATAGTGAGCAGATAGACAATGTAAAACAGAATATAAGCAATGCAAAATATACATGTACATGAGCAGTATGCCACCTCAGAAAGTGTAGCATAAAACAGGTAAAGTAACAATACATACATGGCGCATGATAGCGAATACTTGAGCAGGAACAGTAACAAGTACAACTAAACAATAGTATACATGTATCAGACAAGTCATGTTATTTATACAATAGTAGCAATCAGTACCACCTGGTATTATAATCAATCTCTTTCAGTGTCCCATACCACTGGCAGTTCATACTGGAGCCCGCACTCCAGTCGAACCCATCCAGACATGGCCTACGGGTACCATTATCCAAATGAGAGAGTGATCAAATAACAAGTGTTCCCGACGTCACTATTGTGTATACTGTTTTATTATGTTAATTGGAAATCCATGGTCGAGGAGCTCTTATCGGGTAGGTGTATCCCGTGCATACCCGGGATCACGGCCTTAAACAAACCCCTGGCTGCTGAGACCAGGGCCCTCCGCTAAGAGAGGAGCATGAATCAAGTAACGGGAGCTCATGGAGCTATACAATCGGTAGGTTGCACTACCATTCCCTGCAGTGGGAGAACAATATGGATCCAGTACATCACCCGATAAGATCTAATCAACCGTCAAGTCTCTCTCATACCCAAGTTAGCTTTATGATCTAATATGTCAAGTATACAATGTAACAAGAATAATTACAGTACATGATACGGGTAACATGATAACAGAACCTGAGCTCTGTTGATAGCATAGAACAATATAACGGGAAACGGGAACAATATAACAGGAAATGGAAACAATAGATGTGGGATTCCACATATCGCATATTAACAGCTCTCATGTCCAGTAACGGGCATATCAATAACAAGAATATCAATAGAGCAATAGATGTAACAGGAAACAATCATGTAACAGGCATACATGAGTATGACATGCAATATGATCGGTGATCCATATGACAAGAATAGATAAATCATGTATGCATGTGTAACAGGGATACCGAGAATCCATGTAACGATGATAACAATATATATAGATATATATGCACATGAATACGAAATAATAGTGTGACGTATCATAGTAACTGTACAACGGTGATACGAGCACATGAACTATCAGTGTCGCGTATCCATGGCAGAGTGACAATATGCATGTAGCAGTAATGAAATTTCAACGTCTAGTGAATCGGTGTCTCTATGTACCGGTGGAACATAGTATTGCGTGTAAGAGGATCTGTGTAACGGTGTTACATGTACATGAGATATAACAGTGTCCCGTGTGATAGGATATCCAAGTCATACTAATGTTAGCGTCTGGGGTAATAGCATCTACTCGAGTGTCAACTACTGCTAATAAGAATAACAAGTCCTATATTCTGAATACGGTAGGTGCCACCAAATTATGAAATAGAATAATCTATTGTAATTATCAATTTAGAGACTAGTTTTACTTAGGAACATTATTAACTTCGGAAATCTCGTTAATTAGCCAATCATCCAGATCAGGTATCATCTATCTATCAGTATGTTTTTCTTACAGGGACTACAGGGATTTCCCAACAATGACATTTAGCATTTAATAATTATAATGATTTACCGATAATCACGTTTTATTAATAAGGCAACAATTAGGCAACCAACCAAGATACTAAACATGATAAAATATAATTTATAAAAGGAAAACACTCACAAACTGGCCATGGGAAGGTAGCTCTCTTTCCCACAATCGGAACAGGTCCAGAATCGTCCGAATCGGAGTCCGGATGCTCCAGATATCGCCCGAATACTAAAATTCATAAAAATGGGTTAAATATGTAAATAACAATATTTCAAATGCAAATACAGAAATGTAACAGGGGGTTTTCTGTAAAATTACCTTTATTGGGTTTCGGAGCGGGTTCGGACTGTTAACGGGTCGGGTTTGCATCCACGATCCAAACCCACTAACATAAGTTATCGGGTTTAATGGGTTTTTGGGTAAACGGGTTAATGGGTTTCACTTAAACCCAATAAGAGTGAATGGGTTTGGGGTTTAACCCAAACCCACAAAGAAGAAACAGCAGCAGCAGCAGCTTGCTGCTGCTGCTCCTGCGCGGCCGGCCGGCCGGCCCAGCTGGCCGGCGACGTCGGCCGGCCTGCCGGCGGCGGTCCCGGCCGCCGGCAGAGGTTCGGCTCCGGCCGATCATGAGAGAGAGGGGGTGAGGGAGAGACAGAGAGAGGAAAAAGAGAGAGGAAGGGAAAGAAACAGAGAAAAGAAAAGGAAGAAAAGAAGAATAAGAAGAAGAAGAGGAAGAGGAAGAAGGTGAAGGGGGCGGCGCCCTGGCCGGCGGCGCCTGGCTGGCGACGCGGTGGCGCGCGGCCACCTCCGACTGGCGGCGGGCGCGGGTCAAGCCCCACCCCTGGCCTATACAGAGAGAGTGGGAGAGAGTTTAGAGAGGGAGAGAGAGTTGATTAGGGCCGGATCTTGAGTAGAGAGAGTGAGAGAAAGAAAGAGAGAGAGAGAGAGAAGAAATTGAGAGAGAAAGAGAGAAATTGTAATGAAGAGGGAGAGGGAGAGATTTTAATTAAGAGAAGAGAGAGAGAAGGCAGTGGCAATGGCGGTGGGGGACGTTTCCAGAGAAAGAAAGAAGGGAAGAGAAAAAGAAAGGAAAGAAAAGGATTGAAAATATTAAAATAATATTATCTACTTCGGCCCAAAATTCGACTAGCTCCGAACGGTGCCCAAAAATTACAGAAAATAGAGAATATTGTCCTGAGATGTAATATGAAAATAGTTTGAAGAAATTCTGTCAGATTTGTAAATTAAAAATCCTGGAAGATGTCGCCGATACCGGGCGACACCGGTTTGGCCCGATTTTCGATAAATTCAGAAAATTCTCCAAAAATAGACTAACATAGAAAATAGGATTCTAAGATATATAGTGAAAACGAATTCTCAAAATGCTACTCCGTTTGGGAAAGAAAAATCAGAAAACTGATTATCGGTATCGGTCGACACTGACTACGGAAATTTTTCAAAATAATCCAGAAAAATTCCAGAAAATCCTGAAAAATCTATAATATTAGAAAATAATATTTGAAACTGAAATCGTCTCAATTTAACTATCAGAAAGGTCAAATCAATATTATACGTCGTATCGCGTACCGATACTGTGATACGTACATCTGGGAGCAGGGGGTTACACCCCTTTTGTGCTCATATACCTTGGATTCGTAGCTACGACTTACCTTGTCTGTGAAGGCGATCAAGCATGGCGTGTAGGATCTTCCCTATTCTCGATCTACACTAAAAATAAAAGGGCAAGCTATACTAGAAAGAGAATGGTTGTTCATCACCATAGGTCATCAAGGGCACTTGCAATGGCGAAGCAATCTCGAGGCTAACAGATTCACTTAGATTGCAATACATTAGAGGAGAGTAAGCGAAAACAAGAGTAAAGAAGAAAAAATAACTTTGATTCAATTCAAATAACAATGGAAGAAGAGATCACTTACACCGGTGTCACCTGCAGTACAAGCTTGCTCTCATTCCTCCATGAAAGTATCATCTTCTCTCAGTTACATAAAGAAAATAAAAATTACATGAAAGAAAAAAAAAACCTAAGTTATAAACTACAATTAGCCTAAGTTCTACTCTCTGCTTGGTCGTTCTTTTGCCTTTGAGATTGCAGGTATTTATAGAAGAAATGCAGAGGTTAGAGGAGTATGAAGATAAGAAAAACTGGCTATTTCTGAATTTCAATCATCCTCTTATCTCCAAACTTGATTTGATGTGAATATTTAGTTCTGATCTGCAGTTTGTTGGCGTTTTGATTGCTGAATATCACTTATCAAATGATAGAATTAGAAATAGTGATCAACATAAGAGTTATAGCCCTGTAAGTCTGCTTTCTAGATTATCTTGAATCATCAGATTTGAGATTCGGTATCGAAAGTTATGATTCAAATACTAAAATATATCCAGTCAGAATCTGAGTCAAACTTGTTTCAACTCATCCATTGATCTTCTCTCTATCCATTTATCTTTCTGTATTTGATATTATCCTCGGTTGATCTTTAGCTAACCAAAATGGATTTATAGAAATCTAAATTTTATCAGTTTCCATTTGGTGTTATCTTTCTTATTTGCTCTGATCTTCAGCTGAACATTTGCCCCAATCCTTGATTTGTTCTAACTAGATCTGGGATCATCCTTAGCTAACCAAATAGATCCAGTTAAATCTGATTTTAACTGGTATTTATTTGGTTTAATCCTCTTTCTCTTCATTATTATCTTCTGCAAAATAGATATTAAAATAAGAAAATTAGCAGATTTATTACACGATAAATGTAGGAGTGTAATGAAAAGAATGCAAAATATGTGTACGATCACACCCTCACAACTATCTTTTTCTCGTCCTCGAGCAAAACAACAAAACTAAACCAAAGATTATTAGACCACTTTCGCAGGTCACGCGATTGTACTGAGCATGTGCAACAAGCCGTTAAACCTCTAGGTTTTTCCTAGAGGACGAGTTTTGTCTCGTGAGGGTTTTCAGTGGATAGCACCCACAAAATTCATAAAGAAAGAGTAACAAAGAGTTAGTATTTTTGAAAAGCATTTTGAAAGAGAAAATTATTTGAAATATTATTGTAATATTTAAGTAATCTATAAGTTATAGGAAAATCGAATTTTTCATTCCTAAACTAAGTCTCTATTCAAAAATTTGTTATCAATCAAAGTAAAGAATCAAATTATACTTCTCATCTAGTCTATTACTTTACGCTAAGTTATATGCACTTTGTGACCGTGAAAATTTTGACTAAGGGTTCTTTAACTCTAACTCTTATGCCTTATTTATTTATATATATATTTTTTGGTGGTATTATTCTTTATTTCTATTAGGCTTTCTAATCTGCTCAGGTAACAAGCCTTTAATCGATGACTCCTAAACCAAACGGTCTTAGGGCACCGGGTGAGAAAACACCCCAAGGACTTAAGGATTCGAGCAAATAAGGCCTCAAAACTAAGGATTTTATTATATGAACCGCTTTTAGGCGTGAGTACTTATGCTTTATTAGGCACAAATACCCAGCTTAATCAGAGGATTTTTATATATATATTTTTCTCAAACTTATCTAATCATCTTTCGCATAAATACCAAGGGTTACTTAGGCCAAAGCACCTAGCTAATCAATAATTAGATTTGTTCATCTTTCATAGATATATTTTTTCTTTTTTTTCTTTTTATTTTTTTAAGGTATAAGAATCTTTGTTTTTGAACCCTAAGTGTGTAAGTGTATGAAGTGTGCATATTTCATCAAGGTAAAGATCAAGACTAAATTACTTTGACAAATTATCTTCCTAACCCTAAAAATCAAACAAATAATGTTATTTTGACCAAGTATAAGAAATTCTAATTTGGATTTTCCTATTCCTTAAAATTTACTTAATTTCTTACAAAAAATATGTCAAAATATTGTTTCTATTTTCAAAAAGTTTTTAAAAGTAAAGAAAATGTTAATAATATTTTTTTTTAATAAAAAGAAAAATCTAAGTTATGTTAGAACCCTCCCCCACACCTATCTCATGCATTGTCCTCAATGTATGAATTAATGCATGGATGCATGAAAAAGAAGAAAGGGAAGGAAAATACTACCTTAAGGTGGTGGTTCCGGTAGTGGTCTGATTGGTCCACGAAATGCGACCCAATCGACTTTTCGTGGAGTTCAGAGGAACCCACCAGAAATTTCTCTAATATAACCCACTAAAATGATATATACATGAACGTTTTTTATTAAAAATTTAACCCCATCTAATTTTCAAATTCCATAATTAATTTCAGAGTCAATTTTGTCAACCGCCTTGTCCCAAAATGGAGTGTGAAAAGATAGAATGATTGACTTGGACTCAGGAAGTACTGGAACTAATACCGACTCAGGAAAGTGACTTAAGTCAAGTAAAGGTTCAGGAGTCGAGATTGGCTCAGGAAGTGGGTCCAAATCAAGAAGTTGAAACTCAAGTCCACATTCAGTTTCTCACAATGGAATGTGACTTAATATTGGTAATTCAAGTTCAAGAATGACAGGTGTGGGAATCAAAACTGACTCTAAAATATTACTCAAATCAGGTAACAAAACAGGTGTCAATATTGATTCGAGAATTTGAACTAGATCACAAATTTGAGAATCTAGGTCACATTTCTCATTGAGTTCAATTTCATAAAAATGAGAACTTGCCAATTTGTCAATGGGACTTTCAAAAGTATGAAATTGGTCAAGTTCAATAAAATGATCATCAAAGATGGGCGATTCAATTTCATTATGAATTGGCACAGGATCCAATGTTGACTCGGAAAAAAGATTGAAATCAGGTTAAGACACTGGAGTCATTATTGAATTAGGAAGTAGAATTGAATCACTAAGTTGAGGTTCAGGATCATATTCATTCTCAAGTTCTATTCCAGGAAAGGAGTAACTTGCCAAACTGTCAATATCATTTTCAAAATTTGGGGTTTGGGCAAGTTCAAATGATTGTGCTGAAATGAAACCTTGTTTTCCAAAACAACATGACCTTTCAACTCTAACAGAATGGTTAACGATATCAGAACTGGCCAAACGGTGAGAACGTAGAGTTTGGACCATCATATCTATGTCATGATTACGAGCGTTTTGAGCCTGAGTCATGGCTTCAAGCATCTTTTCATAGTTGATTGGTTCATCGTTTTGTTAAAAAGATGAAGTGTTGTTTTGGAATTGGTGGTGAAATTGTGAGTCCATCAGATTTTGTGATTTTTGTTTGGACTCACGCATACTCATTTCCAAAATTGATGGTTTTCTATTTTGGACTGGTGGAACTGAGTATAAATCTTGGAAATATTGTGGACAATGTGGATAAGGAGGACAAGTTGGTTGAAAATTGGACTCGGGGGAGGTGAATCCCCATTGACTCTGTGAAGAGTTGAAATTATTCTAAAAATTATGGTCATAAGATTGGGGGCATGGGTTATATTGATTCGGATAAGACCAATCTGGCACACTAGGTTGGTTAAAGTTATGATATGCCGGCTTAGTAATATCCGAAAAAGAGGTTAGTGTGTAATATGGATTACCATTAAAATTGAAAAAATTGTTGTTATAAGCCATATCACATAATAAAACACAAACAAAGAAAAAACAAATAAGCAAACAAAAAAGAAAAAATTCTAACCTAAGTTAGGGTAGACCTTTGACTTAGACGACTCCTAACTGGTTAGACTGTCCATAGGAGGTATAATGCAGACTTTGACCACAAGCTAATCAGCCAGGTCAGAGTAAGATTGGTGGGAGGTTATCCGTCAAAGACGTTCATTAATTAAGTAACCACCAACCTTCAGGCTTTCGGCCCTTAATCCCTTCCTAAACACTGATTTGGCAGGAGTCAAATTCCAACACATTTCCCCTTAGGATAATCTCCTAATTGAGTCCGAAATGTCCCGAGGGCCAACGTCTACTCATATTTAGTTAGGCTTAGGTTAGTGAGTGAGGAGATTGTTTGTGGGCTAAGGGAGGGTAATGACTTCCCCACCTTATCTTGTTTATAGGACAAACCCTTAAATCAATTTAGTACAGTGTACAAGTATATAGAAAAAAGTAACACTTAAGCAATATTTCATACAAGAATGAACCTTATACTAAATGCTATGCACACATACCTTGGCTCCAGCACTCTTCAACAGTAAATAGAAAATGTAATGAAATAGAGACGTGACTAAATGCAAAGTCTAAATCATTTTTAGCATTTACAATCAACTTTTTACTGTTGTGTTAGAAATATATATACAGTGAGTCAAACAAAAAGATAAATGCTACAGATATTTAATAAAGCCAACCTGCAAAAAATACAGGTTAGTAGTTCACTCAGTTTGCCACAGGACTGTTGCAAATCTGAGGGCTTCTTGGCTCTGCTTTCTTGAGCAGAGTCCAAGGCCACTTATGTGTCCACTGCAGCAAGAATTCCTTGTTGTTAAATCTGTACAAAAAACAAAGAAGAAAGTTAACCAAAAATGTAAACTTTTAAAGAGAATTACTTACCGTCCCTCCCCGGCAACGGCGCCAAAATTTGATTGAGCTTTGACCTGCACAAAAATACAGAATTTCTGAGATACAAAAATAGAATTACAAGGTGCTCAATTCTACCGCACTAGCAAGTGGCTATGCGGGTCGTGATCCACAAGGAGGGACTAGCGATGGAAGCTTTTTTAGTAAGTCTTCTTTTAAGATACAAAGTATGATTAAAGTTCTTCTTTAGGTCTTTAAAAGAAAAAGGGGAAATTAGGTTAAAGTGAGTTAGGGAGAAAATGGTAGATTAAGAAGATGAAAAAACTCGAAATGATATGTACAAAGAAATGGAGAAGGAATGATAAAAGAAGTGGTAGATTGTGGTGTTCTAAACTAAAGAATTAAAAGAAAAGAAAGAAACTAAAAGTTACTTACCCCTTTGTGCTCATATACCTTGGATTCGTAGCTACGACTTACCTTGTCTTTCAAGGCGATCAAGCATAGCGTGTAGGATCTTCCCTATTCTCGATCTACACTAAAAATAAAAGGGCAAGCTATACTAGCAAGAGAATAGTTATTCATCACCATAGGCCATCAAGGGCACTTGCAATGGCGAAGCAGTCTCGAGACTAACAGATTCACTTAGATTGCAATACATTAGAGGAGAGTAAACGAAAACAAGAGTAAAGAAGAAAAAATAACTTTGATTCAATTCAAATAACAATGGAAGAAGAGATCACTTACACCGATGTCACCTGTAGTACAAGCTTGCTCTCATTCCTCTATGAAAGTATCATCTCCTCTCAGCTACATAAAGAAAATAAAAATTACATGAAAGAAAATAAAAACCTAAGTTACAAACTACAAATTAGCCTAAGTTCTACTCTCTGCTTGGTCGTTCTTTTGCCTTTGAGATTGCAGGTATTTATAAAAGAAATGCAGAGGTTAGAGGAGTATGAAGATAAGAAAAGCTGGCTATTTCTGAATTTGAATCCTCCCCTTATCTCCAAACTTGATTTGATGTAAATATTCAGTTCTGATCTGTAGTTTGTTAGCGTGTTGATTGCTGAATATCACTTATCAAATGATAGAATTAGAAATAGTGATCAACATAAGAGTTATAGCCCTGTAAGTCTTCTTTCTGTATCATCTTGAATCATCAGATTTGAGATTCGGTATCGAAAGTTATGATTCAAATACTAAAATAATCCAGTCAGAATCTGAGTCAAACTTGTTTCATCTCATCCGTTGATCTTCTCTCTGTCCATTTATCTTTCTGTATTTGATATTATCCTCAGTTGATCTTTAGCTAACAAAAATGGATTTATAGAAATCTGAATTTTATCGGTTTTCATTTGGTGTTATCTTTCTGATTTGCTCTGATTTTCAGCTGAACATTTGCCCCCCAATCCTTGATTTGTTCTAACTAGATCTGGGATCATCCTCAGCTAACCAAACAGATCCAGTTAAATCTGATTTTAACTGGTATTTATTTGATTTAATTCTCTTTCTCTTCATTATTATCTTCTGCAAAATAAATATTAAGACAAGGAAATTAGCAGATTTATTACACGATAAATGTAGGAGTGTAATGAAAAGAATGCAAAATATGTGTATGATCAATGACCATTATGTATTTCTATTGGAATTTATTATAAAGGTAAAATTGTAATTTGTACTATTTTTGTATATTTAAGGTATTTATTGAGAGTCTTTACCAAAACACAGTGATTGGTCTTATTAGTCGACTTGCCCTTCCTATAGTCGACTAATCCTGTTACTAGTCGACTTGTCTTAAAGCTATAGTCGACTTAGCCCTATCCAAAAAGATATCCACTCTCTGTTGGTTGTCTGTAATTAAAACTAGTCGATTACCCTATCTTATATAAGCGACTAATCTTGGTACTAATCGACTTATCACCATCTATAGTCGACTATGTCCTGACCAAAAGAAGATGTCCACTCTTTGTTTATTGCCTGTAACTAAAGCTAGTCGACTACTTTATCTTATATAGTCGACTAATATTAATTTTCAGAGACTCGCGTTCCTGTATCTCACACTATAGTCGACTTGGCGCATGGGTTAGTCGACTTATCTAGTTAGAATTTGCCTATATCAGTTGACTCATCACAGAGTCTAATGTTAAAGAAATTTTTATAGTTTTAACATGCATTTTCCATCTTAACCATATAAAGAATAAATCAAATTTCAGTTTTATCATTTACACTCTTGTTAAACATGAAGTTGGACTCCCCTTCGGTCACCTCCGATTAAACCCGGTCCCTTCCTTCAATATGTTAATCAACGTAATAATCTCCCCTTCGATCACCTCCAGTTCAACCCGGTCCCTTCCTCCTATACGTTATTCAACGTAATATTCTCCCCTTCGGTCACCTCTGGTTCAACCCAGTCCCTTTCTCCAAATACGTAATAATTATAACTTTCATGTAATAACAACATACAAGGATTCATAAAGCAATATCAATATAAATGATTTTCATGATTGCCACTTTACATTATGCCAACATTATGGAAGTCATTAACATGTATAAGTAACAACTTGCTAAGTTAACAACATGCGAGCCTTTTCAAGGTAACCACACTTTATATCATCTTAATTTATGCGTAGTCGTATATATGCATAAGGTCAAGTAATACGTTTATTCATAAAACTATTTCTTCTTAAGAGGCATGTGTTTGACTACCGTGTATACACACAATAAAGTTATCAATCATGCGCAATGGTAAGCATACATGGAAATAGCTACAACATGTTTACCATAAGATTGTCTAAAATGTGTAATTAAAATTTAGAAGCCATACACATGTATTATCATTCATATCCACATCCACTTATAATTTAGCAATTCTACTTTACTTCAAACTTGACTACTACCTATTATTATTTTGGAATTTTGATGTTTTACTCACCCTTGAAGAGAATATCCCCGATTATCAAGCTTGGTTACCTGCTATAATGGAGTCTACAAGACCATAACAACATCATTAGTAGTTTATAGTTGAAAGAGTATAAGAGGCGTGTAGTAGGCTTAAGGATTTCTTACCTTCTTCAACCAAAATCACCCTCCTTCTTGCTAACCTAGGCCAACTTTGTCTTCAAATATTATCCCTCTAAGATGATGTTAGATCACCACTTTTTCATGTTCTAATAGGTCTTTGGAGGAGTTAATATAGGTAAAGGAAGGCTTTTTAGTATAAAGGAAGGAAGAGAAGAAGAGTAAGTGAATGAGAGAGAGTGTGAGTGAATGAAAAATGGAGGGGGGAAATGGGCTATTGTTCTTCTCTTGGTCGGCTGCAAAAAGAGAAGAGAGGGAAGAATTTTGAAGTTGGAAATGAGAAGAGAGAGAGAGAGAGAGAGAGAGAGAGAGAGAGAGAGTGTGTGTGTGTGTGTGTGTGTGTGTGTGTTGCCAAATGAGGATTTTCTCCCCATTTTCCCTTTTATATACCTCACTTCTTTTAATGAGATCATGCCAAGTGCCCCCTAACATCATCTCTCTACATCACTACCTTACTCCTATAAGTAAGGTCCACTTACCTCCCCTTCATGATGCATAGTACTAACAAGTATGGTGGGGAGTATGGTAAAAAAAAAGTCAATATGCATGTGTATATTTAAACCCATATACATATATGCTAGTATATGCATGATATAAGGTTTAGTATAAGTATCCTACATGAATTCTTGTCTCCACATTATCTCCCTAAGGCACTAAAGTATGTTAAATAGGTGATTAATTAAGGTATGTGTTACATGGTTGAAAAGCAAGAGTGCTTGTAAAAGAAGGTGACAAGCTATGAAAGGTTCTCTCTGTGCCTCTTTTGTTTTCTTCTCTCTAACTCCTTTTACATGTTTAGCTAATTTTCTCTTATGGCAACTAACTACTAACCACTAACTTGCTAACTTCTTACTTGATAATCCACATGAATCTAATAGCTCTACTTGGCCTTGCTCTTGTAAGAGCCATTGATGACTCATGATGATGGATTCTAACACTCTAACATCCTAACTCTCTAGCAAGCTAATATTACTTTACTCCATTCTTACTCTTGTTTAGTTTTAATTGTTTAAGTGTAGCTTACATTTATTTTGTTGAGTTTGGATGTGAAAGTTATCTTATGAGTCATGCTTTAAAACGCACTTGAACCAAGGATTAGTGATGGCCAAGAATACATGTGAAGCAACTATCAATAAGAGGTTAGCATGGTTAGTAGAGCCATTAGTAGTTAGTATCCATGAGTTTTCTTTTTGTTTTCACTTTATTTTAGAAATACAAACAAAAGTCACAAAAACCATTTTTCTATGTTTCCCACTTCTTTGTGTTTCACCGTACTTCTCTTTCATTCTTTGTTTTCTTTTCTTTTCATTTTTTTAAACATTAAAGAACTTTTAACATACACGTGAACATACCGTGTAAGCTTCTATCGCCTCCTGTCCTTGTGGATTCGACTCGTTTTAGCCTCTATGCTATAACGGAAGTATCGAGGAAGCCAAAGCACTCACTTTTAACTCTTGATTTTAAAACATACACTTTTGTGTGCGGTTTTCCCCCGATCAAATTTTTGCGCCGTTGCCGAAGATGGGAACGATTTGATTTCACGTTTTTGTTAACTTTTCTTCTTTGTTTTTTGGTGTGCAGGTTAAAGTTTTAGCATTGCAGAAGTCCACACTTGCTTTTGTGTGGTTGGGTAAATTCTTGTATATTCTTATACTCTGCTGCTAATTTTTATTTATATTACCTATGCACTGTAATAACTAAAAACTAAAATATAGAAATTGAATGCTTTAAAATAGTTTAGACATTTGCATCTACGCACGTGTCAATTTTCATTCTAATATACTGTATTTTGTTCTTGTGTTGTTATGATCTTGAAGGAGGTGTACATATTGCATTGCATATAGTTAGGACAAACACATGGGTGATTTACTCTCTTTGTGTGTTCATTCTTATCTATATTGCACATTTGCACGAACTAAACTTAAGGACAAAACCCAATACAACATAAGATGGGGAAGTCATTACCCTCCCTTAGCCCAAAAATCACCTCCCCACTCACACAACCCAAGCCTAAATAAAAATTACTAGACGTTAGCTCCTAGGGACATCTCAGACTCATTTAAGAGATTGACCTAAGGGGAAAGTTGTTAGAAGTTGACTCTTGTTAAATCGGTATCTAAGGTTGGGGATTGAGAGGCGAAACCTTGAAAAACAGTGGTTTGGCATAATTAGGCCCGTTGCTCCGGCACCGATACCTCCCACTGATCTTACCCCTACCTAGCCGAATAACTCGTGGTCAGATTCTGACAATGTACCCCCGTGGACAGTCTAACCAGTTAGGAGTCATCTAGGTCTAAGTCAACCCTAGCATAGGCTTGTTTTCTTTTTATTTATCTTTGTTTGTTTGTTTGTTTGTTTGTTTGTTTTCTTTATTGTATATTGTGAAATGGATTTTAACAACAATAATTCTTTCAATCATAATATGAATCCATATTTCACCCCGATCTCATTTGACTCAGATAACTTCAACCCGGCTATGTACAACATGAACCAATCATATATGCCGAGTTGGGAGTATCCGACTCAATATGACCCATATTCTCAATCTTATGACCATAATTTTCAAAATAATTTTAACTCTTTACAGAATCAATGGGGATTCACCTCCCTGAGTCTAATTTTTAACCGCATTGTCCACAATTTTCAGAATATTCATTCCCTGATTCTGCTTCGTATCCTCCTTTTCCTGTTCCACCAACCGAAGAAAAATCTAATTTAGAAAGGAGTATGGAAGTCATGCTTGAGTACCAACAATAAATTTAAAATTTTCTCAGTTCACAATCCTTCCCAAATCAAACTCCATATACTCTTTTTCTAGAACATCCAATTGAAGCAGAATCTGAGCTAGAAAAGTGTTTGGAAGTCTTTTGTGAAAAAGTGCAACGATTTTAAAATATGTTGGACTTATCATCTCAACCAAATTTTCAAGAATGCTACTCATCTTTTCCAGTCTCACCGATTCAAAATGAACAACCATCAATACTAGACTTGAGTATGGAACCCTTGCGTGAGTCTTAGCAGCAATCGCAAAATCTGATAGACTCACAATTTCACCACAATTTCCAAAATCAACTTTCATACTCACCTTTTCAAGAAGAACCAATTGCAAAAAGTATGGAAGACATGATTCAGACTCAAAATTCTATTACACGACCTATCAGTAGGTTAGACTCACTAATGAGCGAATTGATCAATGAGAGCGAGGAAAGTCTTTCTTGTCAACCTTTGACCGATCTATATATCCCTAACTCTACTGATTGGACCCAAGCATCATGTCATTTTGGAAATCCTGATTCAATTTCATTATACCAACCTAAACTTGATCAACATCAACCTCTTGATAGTTTGGCATGTTATCCATTTTCTGAAATTAAACTTGAAGCTGAATGTGAATCTGAGCTTCAATTTAGCGATTCGAGTCCAATCCTTGAATCAATATCGACTCCTGTAGTGTTACCTGAACTAAGTAACGTTCTTGAGCCAATTTTGATTTTCATAATTCCTGAACTTGAATCGATCCTTTCACCCATTCGCATTCCTTCTATGGACGAAAATCAAGTTTCAATTTCATTACATTCATTTGAACTTGCCCAAATTTTGAGAACCACCTTGACATTTTGGTAAGTTATCCTTTTTCCGAAATTGAACTTGAGCTTGAAAGTGATCCTGAAGCTCAAGTTGGTAATTCTATTTCACTTTTTGATTCAATAATGACTCTAATATCTTTACCAGATTTTTTTCTCTATTCTGGAGTCAACATTGAATCATGTACCAGTACACCGTGAAATTGAATCACCAATATCTTATGATCACACTTCATTTATAGGAAAGTGTGTGACATCAATTCTTTGGTTTGGACCCTATTTTTGAACCAATTTTGACTCCTCGTTTGAATCTCGACTTTATCTGAGTCAAATTTTCGAGTCGGTATCAGTTTTTGTTCCTGATCCATTTGAGTCCAAATCCATCATCTCTCAAAATCACACTTCATTGTTGGACAAGGATGTTGAAGAAAATGACTCAGTAATTATTTTTGAAAATTGAAAATTAGATAGGGACAAGTTTTTAAACAAGACAGTTCAGTCAATCATTCTTTTACTGGGTTGTATTAGAGAGGTTACTAGAAGGTTTCTGCAAAATCCACGATATCTTGATTAGGTAGCAACGCTTGGCCCAGTCAAACAACCATCCGGAGCCATCACCATGAAGAAATTTTTCTTCCCTCTCCATTTGTTTCATGTATATACACATTCACGATGCATTGAGGACAATGCATGAGATAAGTGTGGAGGAGGGGTTTACTAACATAGTTAGTTTTTTACATTTTCTTTCTTTTACACTTTTTTTTAATTTTTTTAAAAAAAGAAAAAAGAAAATTTTCTTTTGTATAAAAACTCTTTTCTTGTCTTTATACAAAACTTTTTGAAATAAGATAAATCGTTTTGATTTATTTTTAAGAAAATTAAGATTATCTTAGGAATTAGGAAGGCCTAAAATTATGAAATTTTAAACTGAGTCAAAATAATAGATCTTGTTTAAATTTTAGGATAAGAAAGTAAGATTGGAAAGATAATTTGATCTTAAATTTTTTGCCTTAGATTTTTGCACTTCACACTTACACAATTTTTTGGGATTGAAACAAAGACTGATAATGCCATAAATAATATATAAAAAATGATAATAATAAAAATCACTTATTGAAGCTGGGTAATTATGCCTCAGGAAGCATGATTATTCACGCCTAAAAAGATGGACGAAATTAAAATAATCCCCTTTAGTTTTGTGGCCTTGTTTACTCGAGTCCTTAACTCCGAGGGATGTTTTTCATCTGGTGCCCTAAGATCATCTGGCTTGGGAGTTACCGGCTAAAGGCTCGCTATCCGGGTAAAAAAGAAAGCCTAAGAAAACTAAGGGAAGAAAAAATAAATAAATAAATAAATAAAGTATATATACACAAATCAATGGCATAAAAGTTAGAGTCGATATCCCAAAAATCTTTACAGTTCACAAAGTGCATATTTTTCTAAGAGTTTTATGAAAGATCAAAGAATCAATTCAATTTTAAATTCTTAAATTTAATTTATAACAAAAGCATTTCGACTTAGTTTAAGGAAGAATAATTCTGGTTAACTTATGACCTTGAATCACTTATATTTTCGCAAAAATACTTCAACACTTTTCTCGATTTCAAATGCATTTTCAAAATACTAACATTTGATTTCTTTCTTTATAGATTTTGTGGGTGCAATCCGCTGAAAACCCTCAAGAGATAAAACTCCTCATTTAGGAGAAACCTAGAGGTTTAACGGCTTATTGCACATGCTCAGTGCAATCGTGTCACCTGCAAAAGTGGTGTAATAATTTTCTTAATTTTTTGTTTTGTTCGGGAGGAGCAAAAGATAAATGTGGGGATGTGATTAGTCTCTAAAACTATATATTTCATACCACATATTCACATTTATTTAATATTAGATTCTGTTAATAATACCTCTCTTGTATGTTTCTAGGTCCATGGTGTGCAATGAAGAAGAAGACCTTAAATCACCATTTAATGGGTGATTAAAGGCATATAATATAGCCATTGACCTTGGAGAGCAGTTTCGTCAAAACCAGGGGCTCAAAACTAAAAACTGGGACTTGAAGCCGACAGGGAATAGACGCGACAGCGCGCGGCAGGCGGCGCCGCGCACGGCTCTAGAAGAGCCGCGTCCACTCTAGAAGAGCCACTAAAACGCGGCTATTGTCGCGTTTCAGCGGCCATACGGGAGCGGCCGCGCCTGTACTTTGGGCCAGGGGTTGTCCCCCTGGCCCCATTTTCCCTGGTGCCTATAAATACCCCCAGGGTTCTGAAGATAGAGATATACAGAGAGTAGTGTAGTTTTTCATCCATGTTGTAGTTTACGGTAGTTTAGTTTCGGTTAGTTCTTCTTCTTCCTCTTTGTATTTTCCATTTGTTTTAGATCTTGTAATAGGAGAGAGAGTGGTACATGGTTGGAAAGCAAGAGTGCTTGTAATAGAAGGTGACAAGCTATGAAAGGTTCTCTCTTTACCTCTCTTTATTTTCTTCTCTTAACTCTTTTTATATATTTAGCTAATTTTCTCTCATGGCAACTAGCTACTAACCACTAACTTGCAAACTTCTTACTTGATAATCCACATGAATCTAATAACCTTTACTTGGCCTTGCTCTTGCAAGAGCCATTGATGGCTCATGATGATGGATTCTCATGCTCTAACATCCTAACTCTCTAACAAGCAAACATTACTTTACTTCATGCTTACTCTTATTTAATTTTGATGGTTTAAGTGTAGCTTGCATTTGTTTTGTTGAGTTTGGATGTGAAAGTTATTGTATGGGTCATGCTTTGAAACGCTATTGAACCAAGGACCAGTGATGGCCAAGGATACATTGTGAAGCAACTATCACTAAGAGGTTAGCATGGTTAGTGGAGCCATTAGTAGTTAGTAGCCATGAGTTTTCTTTCTTTTTTCACTTTATTTTAGAAATATAAACAAATATCACAAAAACCATTTTTCTATGTTTCCCACTTATTTGTGTTTCACCTTACTTCTCTTTTCATTCTTTATTTTCTTTTCTTTTCATTCTTTCAAACATTGAAGAACTTTTAACTTACACGTGAACATACCGTGTAAACTTCTATCCCTCCCGTCCTTGTGGATTCGACTCGTTTTAGACTCTATGCTATAACAGAAGTATCGAGGAAGTCAAAGCACGCACTTCTAACTCTTGATTTCAAAACATACTCTTTTCATGATCGATTTCCCCCAATCAGTGGCCAAGTAGAAATTTTCAATCGAGCCATCAAGACCATTTTAGAGAAAAATGTGAACACCGCTAGAAAAGATTGATCCCTTTTATTAATTGATGCCTTATGTGCATACAAAAATGTGTTCAAGGCTTCTATTAGAATGTCTCCGTATAGGTTAATTTATGGCAAAGCTTGACATCTTCCTGTCGAGATAGAACACACGAGGCATACTGGGTAATCAAACGTCTAAATTTTAATCTAGATAAGGCAGGTGAGTTTAGAAAACTTCAACTTGATGAGCTTAAAGAGATAAGAAATAATGAGTATGAGTGTTCAAAATGGTACAAAGGCCGTATAAAAATGATGCGTGATAGGGCCATAATTCGAAAGGATTTCCGCCTGGATAGAAAGTCCTCTACAATTCCCGGTTACATCTCTCTTCAGAAAAATTGAAATCCTGTTGGACTGGTCAACAAAACACGTTTCGCTTCCCAAAATACAGAATATGGGTACATGATGATGACCAGCAGATACTCACAAAGAGTGAAATCTCATCTATGAATACCTTAAGCTGTCAATAATGAGCAGGATAGCACACATATATGCATATACAACCAAGCGAAGGGATAATAACACATATATGAAACACAGAATCATAAATAATATCCACCATATCTGAATAAGACAAGCCAAAAAGGAAATAAACTGAACTAGGCAATTGAGATCCATAATACCACAGATGGAACTACTTTTCAATTAAATGGCTGATTAGTCTCCAAAATTGTATATTTCATATCACATCTTCGCATTTATTCAATATGAAATTCTGTTAATAACACCTCTCCTATATGTTTCTAGGTCTATGGCATGAAATGAAGAAGAAGCCCAAAATCTCATTTATTTGGTGATTTAAATCCTACACATATAGCTATTGCATTTGGAGGGTGAATCTATCAAAACTAGGTGCCCATATCCCAAAACCAGAAAGTACAGTAGATAGGGGGATGAAGTGACAGCACGTGGCAGGCGGTGCCGCATGCGTGGCGCCTTTATAGCCGCGGTGGCCGCGTTTCCGCGGCCATAGCTCGGAGCCGCGCGTCATGATTTGACGCACGGCTCCATACACACTCCCTGGTGTCCCCTGTTGCTTATAAATTTCCTGGGATTTTTAGAGCTCAGGAGAGGAGTTTTGAGGAGAATTTTAGGGTTTTCTTCTCTATGTTTGTAGTTTTTAGCGCAGTTTAGGTTAGATGTTCTTCTTCTTCCTTTTTTGTATTTTCTATTTTTTATAGATCTTGTAATTAAGAAGAAAGCAGTACATAGGATGAAAGTAAGAGTGCTTGTAATGGAGGATGACACTCTATAAAAGATTTTCTTTTTATCTCTTCTTGTTTTCTTCTTTCTAACTCCTTTTACATGTTTAGCTAATTTTCTTCTCATGACAACTAACTACTAACCACTAACATGCTAACTTCTTACTTGATAATCCATATGAATGTAATAGCATCTACTTGGTCTTGCTCTTGCAAGAGCCATTGGTGGCTCATGATGATAGATTATGACACTCTAACATCCTAACTCTCTAACAAGCTAATATTACTTTATTCCATGCTTGCTCTTATTTAGTTTTGATGGTTTAAGTGTAGCTTGTACTTGTTTGTTGAGTTTGGATATGATGAGTTATCTTATGGGTTATACTTCGAAACGTTCTTAAACCAAGGACTAGTGATGGCCAAGGATACATGTGAGGCAACTATCACTAAGAGGTTAGCATGATTAGCATGATTAGCAGAGCCATTAGTAGTTAGTAGCCATGAGTTTTCTTTTCTTTTTACTTTATTTTAGATGTATCTCAAAAATTACAAATACCATCTCTTCAATGTTTCCTAGTTCTTTGTTTTCACCGTATCCTTCTCTGTCCATTCTTTGTTTTCTTTTCTTTTCATTCTTTAAAATGTAGAAGAGACTTTAACGCACACCCGAATCTACCGATAAAGCTTCTATCGCTTCCCGTCCCTATGGATTTGACCTGTTTATCCTCTATGTTATAACGAAAGTATCGAGGAAGCCAAAGCACGCACTTTTAACTCGTGATTTCAAAACATAAACTTTTCATGCACGGTTTTCCCCTGATCAAATTTTGGCGCCGTTGCCAGGGATGGGATTGTTTGATTTCACATTTTTGTTAAATTTTCTTCTTTGTTTTTGGTGTGCAGGTCAAATTTTTAGCATTGCAGTAGTCCACACTTACTTTAGTGTGGTTGGGTAAATTCTTGTGTATTGATATATTCTGCTGCTAGTTTCTATTTATATTACCTGTGCACTGTAATAAATTTAAGAACTAAAATACGGTAATTGAATATTTTAAAATGGTTTAGACATTTGCATCTAGGCACGTGTCAATTTTCATTTCAATATAATGTATTTTATTTTTCTGTTGTCGTGATCTGGACCGAGGTGTACATATGACATTGCATATAGCATAAAATAAACACGTGGGTGATTTACTCGCTTTGTGTGTTCATTCTTTTCTATATTTCACACTTGCACAAATCGGACTTAAGGGCAAAACCCAATACAAGATAAGGTGGGAAAGTCATTACCCTTCCTTAGCCCAAAAATCACCTCCCCACTCACACAACCCAAGCCTAAATAAAACTCGCTAGACGTTGGCCCCTAGAGACATCTCGGTCTCATTTAGGAGACTGACCTATGGGAGAAAGTTGTTAGAGTTTGACTCTTATCAAATCAGTGCCAAAGGTTAGGGATTGCGGGCGAAACCTCTAAGAACAGTGATTTGGCATAATTAGGCACGATGATCCGGCACGAATACCTCCCACTAGTCTTGCCCCTACCTGGCCGATTAACTTGCGGTCAGATTTCTACATGGTACCCCCGTAAATAGTCTAACCAGTTAAGAGTTGTCTAGGTCTAGGTCAACCCTAGTATAGGCTTGTTTTTGAATTTTTCTTTTTCTTTGTTTGATTGTTTGTTTGCTTGTTTTTATTTTTCTGACATCTTTATGTTATGGATTATAATTATAATTATGCCAATGCATATAGTGATTCATACTTCACTCTGACCTCTTTTGAGTCGGATATTACCAACCCGGCATTTCATAACTCGAACCAACTAAATATGCTAGATTAGTCTTATCTAACTCAATATATGTCCCAATCCTAATACTATGAACAAGACTGAAATAATTACCACCACTCTTCACAGAGTCAGTGGGATACAACTCTCCCGAGTATTATGGTCTACCACCTTACCAACATCTAGCTTCATATACTTCTTCCCCCGAACAACCATTAGAAGAACCAATTCACTGGGAAAAGAGGAAGAAATACATGAACTCGAGCAACGAATTCAAAAATTTAGAAGACTCGAAATCCCATCAAAGTTTTCAAATCCAAAATCCTTACTTTATTTTTCAAGTCCCACAGTAAGAAGAACATCCTGACTTAGAAAAGAGTACGGAATTCATGATTCAATTCCAAAGCAATCCTTTCAATAAGAAAGAAGCAAGACTTAGTCAATTGAAAAACATGTGTCTGAATAAGGAAATTCTTCCTACCCAATCTTTGATTATTCCTAACACTTTTAATCATATTGATGAAAACTAAAAATCATGAAATCTTGAAGACTTTGACCAAGATTCAAATTACCATAAAACCTTGAACTTGAACAATATCAACCCATTGATAAATTGGCAAGCTTTCATTTCAATAAAATTGAACTTGAATATGAATTTGAACCTGACATACAACTTTATAATTCAATTCCAATCTTTGAATCTATGTTGACTCTGACATATTTACCCAAGTTGGACTCATTTCTCGAGCCAACATTGATTCCTGTATCCATGAATTTGAAATAGAACCACTTCTTTTAGATTGTCACACTTCATTGATGGGAATAGAATGTGAATTCTTTGATTTGGACTCAACTCTTGAACTTAAACCGACTCTCGAATCCAAAGTTAATTTTTCCGAGTTAGTATTAGTTCCAGAACTTTTCATTTCAAAGCCCAAATCATCCATTCCACAAAATCATATTCTATTATTAGACTAAGGTATTGACCAGAATGACTCAGTGATGATCTTTCAAGATTGGTCATGTAAAGGAATAATTTTCATGATAGAATCTTGCATGATTCTGTTAATATTATGGATTGTAAATATGTAAATAGAAAAGAGATCAATAAAGGTGGATTCGAGCTACCACATAATCTTGATTGGGTAGCAACGCTTGGCCCAATCAGACCACCATCGAAACCACCACCATGAGGTAATTTTTCTTTCCTTTTTATTTGTTTCCTGTATATACACATTCACGATGCACTGAGGACAATGCATGAGATAAGTGTGGGGAGGGTTTACTAACATAGGTTGTTTAAATTTTCTTTCTTTTACACTTTTTTTAGGAAAATTTTAAATTTTTCTTTTGTATAAAAACTCTTCTTTTTACAAAATTTTGAAATAAGAGAAATAGTTCTGATTTATTTTTTAAAAAATTAAGATTATCTTAAGAATCAGGAAGACCTAAAATTATGAATTTTTAAACCGAGTCAAAATAATAGATCATGTTTAAATTTTAGGATAAGAAAGTAAGATTGGAAAGATAATTTGATCTTGAATTTTTTTTGGGCTTAGATATATGCACTTCACACTTACACAATTTTTTGGGATTGAAATAAAGACTGAAAATGTCATAAAAAGTCATAAAAATTATAATAAATAATGATAAAATCACTTATTGAAGCTGGGTAGTTATACCTCAGAAAGCATGATTATTCACGCCTAAAATGGTGGACAAAAATAAAATAATCTCTTTTAGTTTTGTGGCCTTGTTTACTCGAGTCCTTAAGCCCGAGGAATATTTTCTCGTCTGATATCCTAAAGCTATCTAGTTTGGGAGTCACCGGCTAAAGGCTCACTACCCAGGTAAATGAGAAAGCCTAAGAAAACTAAGGGAAGAAAAAAATATATACAAATAAAAGGCATGAAAGTTAGAGTCAATATCCCAAAAATCTTCACAGTTCACAAAGTGTATACTTTTCTAAGACTTTTATGAAAGATCAAAGAATCGATTCAGTTTTAAATTCTTACATTTAATTTATAATAAGATTTTGCATTTAGACTTAGTTTAAGGAAGAATAATTTCCGGCTTTCCTATGACCTTGGATCACTTAAATTTTCATAAAAAATTTCAACACTTTTCTCAATTTCAAAATGCGTTTTCAAAATACTAACATTTGATTTCTTTCTTTTTAGATTTTGTGGGTGTAATCCGCTGAAAACCCTCAGGAGATAAAACTCCTCCTCTAGGAAAACTTAAAAGTTTAATGGCTTGTTACACACGCTCAGTGCAATCGCGTCACCTGCGAAAGTGGTATAATAATCTTCTTAGTTAGTTTTTCAGTTTACTCGGGACGAGCAAAAGATAAGTGTGAGGGTGTGATTAGTCTTCAAAATTGCATATTTCATACTACATCTCACATTTATTCAATATGAAAGTCTGTTAATAACATCTCTCTTGTATGTTTCTAGGTCTATGGCATGAAATGAAGAAGAAGTCCAAAATCTCATTTATTTGGTGATTTAAAGCCTACACATATAGCCATTAATTTTGGAGAGTGAATCTGTCAAATCAGATGCCCATACCTAGAAACCATGAAGTACAGCAGATAGGGGGATGAAGTGACAGCATGTGGCTGACGGCGCCGCACACGGGGGGCCTTATGGCCGCGTTTCCGCGACCACAGCTTGGAGCCGCGCGTCGTGATTTGACGCGCGGCTCCGTACACATTCCCCGGTGCCCCTATTGCCTATGAATACACCTGAATTGACCGGTAAGCTTCTATCGCTTTCCGTCCCTGTGGATTCGACCTTTTTAGCCTTTATGTTATAACGGAAGTATTGAGAAAGCCAAAGCACGCACTTTTAACTCGTGATTTCAAAATATACACTTTTCGTACGCGATTTTCCCCTGATCAATGGTCAACGATTAAAGCCATATCGTGAGTATTTGAGCCCACAACTGGAGGAAATCCTTCTGAAAGATCCTGTTTAACAGGATTGATCTCTATACCCGCTAGGGATCCATTGTTGTATTATAGTTTTTGTATTTTCTCTTGTTTTTTTTAACTAGGCAATAATGGATAATATCCACTCGTCTTCATCAGTTACTATCTTCCCTTCACCTTCTTAATTTTGCATTATACTTCATCATACTGATCATTCATACATTGAGGACAATGCATGAGATAAGTGTGGGGGAGGGTTCTAACATAGGTTTTCTTTTAGGTTTTCTTGCAAAAAAAATAACATTTACTTTGTTAAAAAAGGAAATAATAATTTGCTTTTTGAAAAGAAAAATAATACTTGGACTTATTTTTGTAAGAAATTAATTTAATATTTTTGTAAGACATTAAGTTAATTTTAAGAAATAGGAGAATCATAATTAGGATTTCTTATACTTGGTAGAAATAAGAATATTTGTTTGATTTCTAGGTTTAGGAAGAAAAATTGACAAAGTAATTTAGTCTTGCTTTTTATTTTAATGAAATATGCATATACACTTACACATTTAGGGTTCATAAATAAAGATTCTTATGCCTTATAATATATATATATATTATATATATAATATATATATATATATATATATATATATATATATATATATATATATATATAAAGATATATATCAAAAAAATCCTCTGATTAAATTGAATATTTGTGCCTCATAAAGCATAACTATTCACGCCTAAAGGTGGTTCATATCATCAAATAAAATACTTAGTTTTGTGGCCTTGTTAGCTCGAGTCCTAAATCCTTGGGGTGTTTTCTCATCCGGTGCCCTAAAACCGTTCGGTTTGGGAGTCACCGACTAAGGTTTGTTACATGGGTAAATTAGAAAGCCTAAGAGAGCTAAGGAATATTATCACCAATATATACATAAATAAAGTATAAGAATTAGAGTTGAAGAACCCTTAGTCAAAATAATCACGGTCACAAGATGCATATGATTTAGGGTAAAATAATAGACTAAATAAGAATACAATTTTACTTTTGACCTTGATAATAACAAATTTTTGAATAAAGACTAAGTCTAGATATGAATAGTTCGGTGCTCCTATAAGTTATAAATTGCTTAATTCTTGTAAAAACACTTCAAATATTTCTTCTTCTTTTCAAAATGTATTTTAGAAAATACTAACAATTTATTTTTTCTTTATGAATTTTCTGGGTGTAATCCACTGAAAACACTCAGGAGACTACAACTCTTGTAGGGGTAACCTAGAGGTTTAAAGACTTGTTGCACATACTCAGTGCAATCGCGTGACCTGCGAAAGTGGTCCAATAAAATCTTAGGTTTTGTTTTGTTTTGCTCAAGGAGGAGCAAAAAATAAATGTGGGGATGTGTTTGGACACATATATTGCATAATTATTATTGAATTCCTACATTCATTCTATAATATCTATACAAACTCACTTGTCTTAATATCCTAATCCATGCAGGGAATGATAGAAGATAAGTATGAATCCTATCCAAACAAATCCAAAAGTTCAAATCAAATTGGGATTGACTCAAATTCTGAAGATCTAGAGGCTATCTTTCTGAAGATTGAATCGATTAGATAAGATAATACCATCAAAAATTAAAAGAAAAATGGAATTTTTGAAGATCAATTCGATTTTGCTAAAGATAAAAGGATATAACGTCAAATTCAGAGGAGAAACCAAAATTCAGAAAGGATAAAAGGATAAAGGGGAAAACAACAGACCAAATCCCTCTTCCTCTAGCTCTACGGCCAGAGGAAGGCCACGTTTTCATGGCCCAAGCCGCATTTCCGCAGCCATACTTTAAATCTGGTGGAGCGTTTGCTCCCCTATCTCTGTACGCTATCCTTATCTCTTTTTGCTATAAATACTTGTATGCATTGAGAGAAATGTACACCATGAGGTTGAGAAGCAATTGAGAGGAAAGTTATGCATTGTAATGGGAGTTTGGGATCAAGAGTTTGTAATAACGATTCTTCAATAAATTCAGTCTTTTTCAATACAGATCTTACAGCGTTTCAGTCTAAGTTTTCTTTACTTCTTTTATTTTTTATGCAAATTTTATTCTTTTCTTTGCATGTTTTACTTTATAAACTTATCAACAATCGCATACATGCTTACTCTTTTTTTTTTTTTTTTTTGTTAGTTCTTTTATCTTCAACATAGATCAGAGGAGGAAGATATTAAAGCTACATCAAGGGACAAGTCACCAGGTTTCATCTTCATCTTCCCTTCGCCCCAATCTTTTAGTTTCTTTTTCATCACCTTAATTATTTAATCTTCGCACAAGGTTAGTATTCTTTTTTTTTTCTTTTGTTTTCTTCATATTTAAATGCTTAAAGATCTTTATTTTTCTTATAACAAAACTCCAACTTTCATCCAAGGATTTCTTAACTAGTTTAAGATAAAAGTTAGATTTTTAATAAGTAGGATTTAACAAGTCTCTGTGGATTCGACCCCTAACTTACCACTACACAATTTTGCTTAAAAAATTCTAGCAAGTTTAGGATTTCATAACTTGTACGTGATTTAACAATGATGAATTTCTTCATGAACTTCGAACCGCGTACACCCACAGCGAAGCTACAGAGCTTACTACGAAGCTAGAAAAAAGCTTGTAGCGAAGCTAGGTATCTTTCTTCAGAAGATAATGTTTGGCTCACTATCTGCTTCAGTAGATCAGTGGAGTCTAAGTCACTGGCTTGTCCATCAGGGGTGGATAGGTCATCAGCCTGTCTGTGACTTGTCTTTTGGGTGTGTCGACAAGTTAGACATTGTTCGAACCGATTGAAGTACTATCGGGAGTTCGTCTTTTCGGAATGTCAACATGGATGAACTATTACTTGCTCCAAAATTGACATTTCAGTACTCTTCTAGACTTTTACATCTCTCTCTCTCTCTCTCTGGAGTATAGATATAACAAAACTATGCAGATGTCGCAACATGTACAAATCTTGAGATAAGTAAAGGCTCAGAAGTTGCTCTACCATTCAATCATACCAGAAATACATGAACGTGTGCATGCATCACGTCTGTGCATGTGTGTATTGTGTATGAACGCGCGCGCACACACATACACATATAGTAATGAACTGATGAGACAACTGGCTTAGGTAAAAAGATAAGAAGAGAGAACATAAGCCGTCAGATTAGCTTTTGGGTGGTTGAGATTAGATTCAGAGAAAATAAAATTAAAACCCCAAAACTAAATTAATCAACCCAGAAACTAACTTAATCAATTCAAAACTAATCTTAACACCCAAAAGATGATCGACGGCTCGTGTGCTCCCTTCTCACCTTCTCACCTAAGCCAATGGTCTCACTTGATCACTATATAGAGAGAGACTAGGATCCTTTCAAAAGGATTCGGATTCAAATCCTTCCCACTCAAATTCAACCTCCGATATTCAAATTGAAGATTAACTCCATTCAAGTTGATCTACATTATTTGAAGTCTCTAAAAATCAAAAATCATATCATTTGATTACTTTTTGCTTATCCATCAAGTATGTGTAAAATGGACGGCTGAAAATAGCATTTTATTTAGATTTATGACTTTAAACATAATAATTCTTGATCCGACCATTTGATCATGATCTAAACATTTAGAAAACCTTACACCCAATTTTTGTTAGGTTTAAAACATTATACACCGTTAAACTAAACAACTCATTATTTTTAGCCGTTCATTTTGCGATCACTTGATGGATAAGCAAAAAGTACAAATGCCATGATTTTTTATTTTTAAAGACTTCAAATAATGTAGATCAACTTGAACAGAGTGAATCTTGTATTTAAATGTCGAGGGGTTAAATTTGAGTGGGAAGGATTCGGGTCTAAATCCTTTTGAAAGGATCCTAGTGCGTGTGTGTAATGTTCCTAGTATGTCTCCTTAGAATCTAAGGAGGTGGCTTAAATCTCCAATATTCTAATTTTTTTTCACAATCTGATCGCACATTATCATCTTCATATTTTAAGATGTACACATATAAGAAAACAAGTAATTTGGAGTTCGTTTACTCATTAATCTAATCATTCCATTTTGTTCTATTGTTAAAAAATCATTAACATTTGAACTCAAAGAAAATAGAGTAAAAAAACTCTAAATCACGTGATTTTTTATATGTATACATATTAAAATATGAAGATGATAATCTGTGATCGGGTTGTGAAAAAATCAGGATGTTGAAGTTTTAAGCCGCCTCCTTAGATTGTAATCTAAGGAGATTGTAATTTAAGAAGACCTACTAATAACATTTTACTTATATATATATATATATATATATATATATATATATAATATATATATATATATATATATATATATATATATATATATATATATATATATATGAGAAAAATGTATATTAGTCGATGGCTGAGAGACTCTCACAGCCTGCAGTGACGTGGCACAATATTTGCCCCACCACTAAGTTGCAGCCCGCTTATTGGAATAAGTTAAATTACTAAATACCCCTCGGTAAAAGGTACTTGTCCCGTTATTGTTTATTATTATTTTTCCCTATTTTTATCGCTCGTTGCCAGATTTAGGTCATTGTTTATTATTATTTTTTTCCCCTATTTTTTTATCGTTCGTTGTCAGATTTAGGTTATTGTTTATTATTATTTTTCTCCCTTTTTTTACCGCTCGTTGTCAGATTTAGGTTCTCCTTTTTCAGCCTGCCATAAAGTTTTTTCTGAAAATAGTGATTTCCGGATCAGATTTTTCTCCTTTTTATTAATGTCGACGTCAGAGCAGTCCACTTCCCCTGCCAATTCTGGTCACAGTCGTAAGCGATCTCTATCTCCCGATCTAAATATGGACCATATATTATCTGGTTCAACTTTCTCTCAGAATATTGAAAGTATTGAAGGGTTGACATCTTTGCATGCTGATCAAGAGGTTTTTATTTTATCAATTTTCTCCACAATTTCTTAAATGTAGAAGATTTCTCTGTAGCGTATATGAAACTGCAACCTATTTTCGTTTTACAGAACAAAATAATTACTTGTTCTAAAGTTTAAGAACTGCGACCACGGTCGCAGTTTGATTTTAAAACAATCTCCGGCTGTAAAAGCTATTTTTGTAACTGCGACCTAAGTCGCAGTCCTTATTTTTATAATTCTTACACGTGTCCATGTCAATTATATCTAGTTTATATATTAAATCTTAAGAATACGACTTAAGGTCGCAGTATATATTAATGAGAGAGTTGCACAGTTATTATTCAGATTTTTAAAAAATCTGCTCATACGGAAAACTGCGACTACAATCACAGTCTGTTATTAAGTTATAGATTTTTTTACATCTACGACCTTGGTCACAGTTTTAGTAGTTACAGTTCAGACGTGTGATATTCAATTATTTATTTTTATGTAGTTTGTCAATTTGTTTTGTAGGATCTGAAGGCACATGGAGAAATGTCTGGAAGCTCAAATATTTTTGTAGGGAAACAGTTTTTCACGGATGTGAAAGCATACAAATTCTACAATTCTTATGCAAGAATAGAGGTTTTGGCGTGAGAAGAAAAGGAATAGATAAGTCACGGAGGCCTCCTCATGAAGTTATTTACAGAAAATTTTGTTGCAATAAGGAGGGTGTGAAGAAGTTGTGTGACAAAAGACAAGATGGGCTTACAGTCCACCATCGAATTGACACTAGAGTAGTGTGTCCTGCTGAGATGCATGTTCGTCTTCGTTTTTTATTTGACAGAAGATATTTGGTTGTCACCAAGTTTGTTGATTCTCATTCACATGAATTGTTAAGCCCGGATAAGGTACATCACCATTACTCTCACCAGACACATCGATCAAAGATTAGCGGAAGCATTATGAGCAATTTGGTTGGTGTAGGAATTCGCCCTTCAAATATTTCCCGTGTTGTCAATGCAATGAGCCACGGAGAAGGTTGTGAAGAAGTAAGCCCGCAATAAGTTATTGATTTTACTCGTCAACGTAGAAATAACATTGGCCATGAGTTTATTGCGATCATCAAATATTTCTAAGAGAAAGACGAGTCCGATCTAGAATTTTTCTTTGCAAGTGAAGTTGATAATGCAGGCACACTTAGAAGCAATTTTGGGCTGATGGAAGAGCTATTTTCTCGTATTTGAGGTTTTGTGATGTGATCATTTTTGACACAACATAAAGGACTAATCACTTGAGCTTGTCATTTGCTCCATTCACTGGAGTAAATCATCATCGGCAGTCAATTTTGTTTGGCTGTGCATTGCTTGCGGATGAGCAGAGGGATACATTTGTGTGGCTATTCAAAAAATGGCTTAAGTGCATGTATGGAGTTGCACCGAAGTTGATTATTACTGATCAGGATGCCCAGATCGGTGATGCCATCAAGATGGTTTTTTCAACTACTCGGCACCAGTACTGTTTCTGGTATGTACGGAAACATATTGTTAAGCAACAAATCCCGATGACGAACAAGTATGGAGAAGATATGGTCTCTGATTTCCATCATTGGTACACCTCCCGTGATATAAGCACATGCGAGAAGCGATGGCGACTGATGAATGAAAAATATCATTTAGAAGAAGAAGAAGACAGTAGGTTGTTGAAGATGCACAGACTGCGTGGACACTGGGTTAATGCATATCTCAAGGATGTTTTCTGTGCTGGAATGACAACCAGCCAGAGGTCTGAGAATATTAATTCTTTCTTTGATGGTTTTGTAAATGCAAACACGAAACTAGTAGAATTTGTACACCAATATCATAAAGCTGTTGCTGCCCGTCGTAGTTCTGAATCTCAACAAGACTTTCGGGGTTTGAATTCTGTGCCCAACTGTACATCGAATCCATATGATATACAGGTTTCGAAGTTGTATACCCTGAAGATTTTTCAGTTGTTCCAAAAGGAATGGGCAGTTTAACGACACTCTTTTCAGAAGAGTTAGAACACGATGGACCTGGATCAAAATATCTGATTGGTGATTTTTCAGAATCAAAAGACGGCTGGAAAAAGGTCAGTTATGAGAAGCCTGATGAACTTGATGTGTCTTGTAGTTGCTCATTATTCGAAACAGAGAGTATCCTTTGTAGACATATTCTGTGTATTTTGTGACGCAATCACGTTACACATATACCAGAATCATATATATTTCAGAGATAGAGGTTGGATGCTCGTTACAAAAATATTGCAATTAAAAATGGCATTAGGCTTTTTCCCAGTCAAGGCATTCCAGGGACGGCTAGATTGTGGACACTTCATTCCAAATTTAATGCAATTCTTGAAATGGTCGCCGATTCTAATATCCATCTTTCAAAGTTGGACGCAGTTTTGGAAAGATTTGCTGAAGAAATCAGTAATGAATACAAAGCCATTTCAGTAAATTATCAACATCATAATCTAAAACTAATATTTGTTCCAGTGGATCCGTCGTTGTTCTGCGAGATGGTGAAGAATTGACTATACGTGATCCAATTGGTCCTATACCAACCAAGGGAAGAACTAGAGCTGTCTCCAGGCTTAAGTCTGATTTTGAAGATTCTCTATCTCAGAAGGAAGTAAAGCATCGAATATGTGGAAACTGTCAAGAGCTGGGCCATTACAGGACTGGTTGTCCATTATTGGTATTAAATTAAACCTGTTATATAATTCTTTCTAAAGTTTTATGTTTCAAATTCTTACTTTTCCTTTTTAATTGCAGGAGAAGTAGTTTCATGTTGCGTCTACCTAAAACGAATAAAGTGTTCATTTTGACAGCTTCAGTCATCAACTGTGACCATGGTCGCACAGCGAAGAGAGATTCATGTCGCATACTGCGACCTACGTGTCATTATAAGTAGATTTTTATATCCTTTTTCATATCTACTGTACTTTTTGTAAGAAATTGTACTTTAGAGTTTCACTGTGACAATGTTGGCCTATATAGTTTACCTTTTAGTTCATTGAAAATAGACAGCGACTTTGGTCTCAAATAATAGCAGTGTATGAGGATAATCGCGACCGTGGTCGCAGTGTTTCATTGCCCGGGAAATTGGTTTGTTGCTTTTCAAGTGTCCCCCGTCTCTTGGTATTATTATAACATTTGAATATAGTTGAAATTTTTCGTTCAAAATTCATTTCAACAATTTTGTCCTATGTTGTGCTTTAGTCCACTGAACATAAAGTAACACTGCGACCATGGTCGCATTCATATTTGCCCATTTGAATATCGACTTTCTCGATGTCTACACCAGTTTCATAACTGTGACCAGAGTCGCAGTTAGCTGACGTTATTTTTAACTTCGACAATAGTCACAGTGTATCCCTTTTTATTTAATTTAACATCCATTTGACAATTTTGCCGTATGTTGTGCTTTAGTCCACTGAACATAAAGTAACACTGCGACATGGTCACAGTTCATATTTGTCAATGAACTTAGAACTTCGATAATTTTGGCAATTTCTGGCTTAAAACTTGGCACGTAATTCCATGTTGCGTCTACCACATGAATAAAATTAGTGAAAAAGGTACAGCAGTTCAACCAAGATTAAGTAATAAAATTATAATTCACATAATTAACATTACAAAACAGGCTTATATATTTATAAAAATCAAAATACAAATTTAAAAGTGCTAATCTACTCGTCCTCATTATCACCATCATAATCAGATTCGTCCTCTATATTATGACTGCGTTCGTCTTCCGTATCGCTTTCCTCCTCTTCCTCCTCTTTACCAACAATCTCCTCTTCGCTATCTTCCGCTTCATAGCAATATTTTGGTTCATCAATGAACTCCCAGAATCGGTTGTCTGTATCAAGCTCATCCTCTGACCCGTAGCGAGAGATCGATTCAGAACTATACATCCAATCATCATTAGATGATTGGCTTCTTTCCGGTAAAGATGGTAGAGAAGACATTTTAGAATCTGTTTCCGAATATTGAAAGAGACGAATTTCAGCAAAACCTATTTAGTATGTTTGTAATCCTCTAATGATGACCCTTTTTATATTCTTAATCCCGGAATTCCAAAAGGTTTATGCTCTCAAACGACGTGAACATGTCCCAATTTATTTTCTGCTTTTTCCCATAAATTGTATACTTTCCAGCTGTTCAGTTTTCGAAAACAGTTAAAAAGAATATATTATTACATGAAGTTACTTTGTACTTTGAACACGTGAAGATTATTATTTTTTAATTTCTTATGGTAGAAAAAGACAGGGAGGATTATGTTTACGTTTCATTAAATTAATGAAGTTAATAAAATTAAAACATATATAAAAGGCTATGTGTATAAAAACTTTTGTGTCCTGATTATGACAATGCGACCACAGTCGCAGTGCGATCGATATATGATTCAATAACTGAGACCGCGATCGCTGTCTCAATTACATTATCGCAATATAAGCAAACGATGCAACTCCACAGGTCATGACTGCGACTTTGGTCGCAGTACAAATTCTAAACTCATATTTGTTCTAATATCAATGCGAATTAGTAAAATGCACTGTGTAACAGCAGTAGAATGAAAATAAAGAAATCTCAGTGGATTGTATAACAAATGTATAAAAATATTTATAAATTAAGTTAATAAACCAACAGACCACTTTACATCTATTGTTACATTTATCAAAAAAAATGAGGTACATCAATAAATTGACAATATTATAATTAAAAATTTATGTTAATTGTCAGTCTTCAAATATCATCCTTCTTATAATTTCTGTTTCTTCATCCCAACTTTTCTCTCTATCTGCGAGTATCATGTATGCAAGCTCGCTTCTTAGTCTCTGTACATCGGCAGCCGTCACAGTATCAATACCTGATGGACTATCAAATGTTATACTTTCCATGTACTTGCATACATATACAGCGCAATCAACACTGAAAATTGTACAGGAAAATCATTAAATGAAATTAGATTTTTGTACTCAAAAAAGCAGAAAATATGTTGGGTAAATGTCACAAAAAATACCTGTTTGCTTGTTGGGGCATCTTGCGTATTTTATATATGTTTTTTTCATTAATTTATTGAAATCAATTTCAAAAATCTGTAATAACCTTTCTTTCTGCAATGTCAATAGAAAAAATATCAATATTAATCAAATTAAATGCAAGTATTCAGTAATCGCAATATTAAAAATCAGCTCACCATTGTTCTTGCATCTGTTTGATAAACCTTTAATGTACTACTTGATTTTTCAGCTGGGACCAAAGAGTTGTAAAAAATTCACTCTTGTGTATGGTAATCAAATATCAATAAGGTCCAGTGAAATCCGGGTTCCTTGGCACTGTGTTTGTGATTGATCGGGAAGAACATGTACTGCACATCAATTGTCCAGTTTTCAACAACTGCTTGATGAAATAATCTTCAAGATCTCTACTTTTAGATACAATACTGTGCTGTGAACAACAAAATTAAATTCAAAATGAATTCAAAGTATAAAAAATAATATGAAAACCAAATGTTATTCTGATAAGACAACAGACTGCGATCTTGGTCGTAGTATTTTTTAGTTAATATACTTTACGCTGCGACTTTGATCGCCATCATCGGTATCCATGTTTAATTTTTAAGGATTTCTTAGCAACCCCGTCTGTTATATAAACATGCACTGCGACCAAGGTCGCAGTGTTGTATTGACTAAGACTGTCGCCTGCAACTGCGACCAAGGTCGCAACCTTCATTACTCAATTGATATTGGTAGGATTAATAATATCCTCGACTGCGACCTAGGTCGCATACATTCGTTATGTCTTATCAGCAGTAAAGGCGACTAGTAGAATATTTAACCTTCAAAAATTTAATTTACTAAATTAATTAGAATATTGATATTTCAATTAACTGTAAAGGAGAAAATAGATGTTTACCCAAGCTTCGCTTCGAAAGAATATACTTTTAATCATCCTCTTTTCTCTAGATGTTTCATGTAGAAATGAATAATATTGACATCTAAATCTCTACTGAACATCAGGTCCTCAATGTCATTTTTTGCAACAATTATTCCGTTATCAGTATCCTGATACGCAGTAGAACTGCAAGAAAAACAAAAAAAGTTAATAATTATATTGTTCTAATATAAATATCTAATAGTTTTTGATATGATTTTAAATAAAATTAATTAACTTACTCAGAGAAGGCCTTGTCCAAGAAATTTTTGATGAGAACTTGTTGATGTGGCTGTAGAATTCTATATGCAGTGGTTTCAGTCAATTCCCTATTTTGACTGAGTGTCTGAAATCTGTTCGTTACCGAAACCAGTGGCAGAAATCTGAGCCGCAGGCTGTGGAAGAGGTTCTTCATTAATTTTCTTTGTTTTGGATAAACGAAGTCGGAGTCATCGCGATCTCTTTCAGATTTCATGCATTCTTTGACTCCCATTTCTATCGTTCCTTTAGAGTAATTCAAAACTTTTCTTTTTAAGAATTGCTTCCGAGCTAGAGTCTGTTCTTGAATTTTTTCTTCAGAAGCTCTGTCTTTTTGGAGTTCAAGTATCTGTTGAGTTATATTTTAAAAAAGTAGGAAAATCTTCCCCAGCAATAGTTACTTTAAATTCAGAACCCTTGATTTCCTCCTCTTCTATTTTTTTCTTCTGCTCTTCTGTCTGCTTCTCCATCTACTCCCTCATCCTTTTCTGCTTCTTCTCCTCTTCCCCCTTCCTTCTCCTCTCCTCTCCTCTTCTTTCATCCTCTCCTTCTTCTCTTCCACATCTTTCTTCCTTTTCTCCTCAAGAATTTTACGATTTTTCTCCTCCTGCGCCCTCAGCTGCCTCTTCTTCTCCTCCTCTTCTCCTCTCCTTCTCCTCCTCTTCCTTCCTCCTCTTCTCCTTCTCCTTCTCCTTCTCCTCCTCTTCCTTCCTCCTCTTCTCCTTCTCCTTCTCCTTCCCCTTCTCCTCCTCTTCCCTCCTTCTCTTCTCCTTCTCCTCCGCAGCAGTGGCTACTCTCAGTAGCTCTTCTTCTTCTTTCACTTTTAATTTTCTCTGCTGCTTTTTTAATTTTCTCTTCTCTCTCTTCTTTTTTTCTTTAATTCAGCCTTGAGTGTTTTCTCAATCTCCCTTTTTTCAATTTTCTTTCTAGCTGATAAACATATGCTCTCAAGTACTGATTTTCATTTCTCAAAAGTTCAATTTCTTCAGCTTGTTCATCCTGTAGTGCTGGCAAGTAACCTGCAATAGTTAGTTCTTATTCACTCATTCGTTCCTCAACTATTTCGGCCGGTTCTGGTTCCATTTTCGCTGGGATGTTAGCTTCATTATGTGTATCTTCTTCTTCTTCTACCTCTCCTCCTTCAACAGGTAGGCCAATCATATTTCTTTTATCATTAGAAATGTTGGCCATTCGACACAAAATCTGAAATAAAAAAATAAAACTGAAATCTTATAGAAATCTTATAGTTGTACCGCAGATGAATGAAACATTTACTAGAATAGCTAACAAGGAACTGCGACTTAGGTCACAGTTATAAGCACTAAATCAGACAAATAAATCCTTACTGCGACCATGGTCGCAGCACATATCATAAAATAAATATAACTACGACCATGATCGCAGTTTATTTATAACGACTTATCAAGGAAATGCGACTATGGTCCCACACTATTGTGCTGCACATAAATTGAACTGCGATCGAGGTCGCACTCCATTTTAATGTATAAAATTTTAATCAACAGTATATGATCGCTAACATTTAAAAACTTACGATATGTGCGTCAAGCTCATTTAGATCAAGTTCAAACAGAGCTCTGCTAATATTTTGGAGGTCCCATCTTACTGCCCGTGGGGTTTTGTCCTCCAAACCAGACCTCGGCTCAAAAATAAGAGCCCTTTCACAGAGCCAATACTGCAAAATGCATAATTACATTATTTTACACAAATATTCACAATATATAAGGAAATTTCATACAATGTTTGCCAAATATGATATTCATACTTATAATAATTTGCACGGAGCATCCTTACAGCTCGTACGTGGTGTGCCTGAAGATGTTCATTGACTCAATCAGGAATTGCCAAACAGTTTTAACCCAGCATATTGTCCTCATCAGCTGCATGTTGGCAATCTGTTCCACAATATACCACAGCTGCATTTACTGCCAAAAAAGAATAGAGTGGCCGACATATATAGGATGATTATTGTCGTAAAGTCTTGAGCTGCAAACCTTTGTCTGTCTCTTATAATTTCATTTAAAGTCACTTGCTGCTCAAGCTGTTCATCCTTGGTCACATCTAATTCACTCCTCCTTCTTTTCTTGACCAGAAGATCATCCAAAGCTTCTTCAATGAATACTTTCGTGATCTTCTCTATATTAGGGAAATAATATTTTTAACCCCTCTGCCCTTCATTGTACACGTCTTATTCATAATAAAATCTGTCTCATTGATAGGTAGACCAAAAGTTAGGGCAACATCCTCCATTGTTAACTCAATTTGTTTGCCCCCAATTCTAAAGGTCCTTGTATCCCTATCATACTAGTCTATAATTCTCAGTACGCTGATGTTTGATTTTAGACCTTTTTCACCTCCAAATTCCTCATTGTAGAAGGCCATGAAGATTGGCCAAACGGGGTCTTCTTCATGGCATCTATGAAATCGCCCTGAGTGTACTTTTTGAATTTCCTAATGAATTCGCACATAGGCTTTAGACTCGATCTCAGAGGACGAACCTTCACTTGTTGTTTACCTATAGATGAAGAAACATTAAAAACATTAGTTTAATGTTTATTTAAAAAAATAAAATAAAATAAGACTGCGACCTTGGTCGTAACAGAATTTAAGAAATTATAATTCACTACGATCTAGGTCGATTGATATTTTACACTGCGGTTCCGGTCGCAATTTTCGAATTAATCAAATAATTCACCAATTATATCGTACAGCGATCAAGTTCGCAGTGTAATATATTAGTGGCCAGTTAATCTAATTTAGTAGAATATAATACATTGCGACCAAAGTCGCACTGCAATTTTGTAATAAGCCTAAAAAATTTACCATGAGGAGACCTTTGCATCATCATACAGCGACCAAGGTCGCAATATTCAATCACGGTAACCTAGGTAACAGACTGCGACCATACCCCCAACAAGAAGAGATTGAACGGCAACATTGCGATATCTCAAATAATTTTTAAAACTCTGCAACCAAGGTCGCATACATCTAGAAGGCTAATTCAAACAACTGCGACCCAGGTCGTCAGAAAAGGGAATAAAAAAACAAATAATTTTTTAAACTCTGCAACCAAGGTCGCATAACAACTAAAACGCTAATTGAAACAACTACGACCTAGGTTGACAGGAAGGAAAGGAAAAAACAAATATTTTTTAAAAACTCTGCGACCAAGGTCGCATACATCTAGAAGGCTAATTCAAACAACTGCGACCCAGGTCGTCAGAAAAGGAAATGAAAAAACAAATAATTTTTAAAACTCTACGACCAAGGTCACATACAACTAAAACGCTAATTGAAACAACTGCGACCCAGTCGACAGAAAGGGAAAGAAAAAATAAATAATTTTTAAAACTCTGCGACCAAGGTCGCATACATCTAGAAGGTTAATTCAAACAACTGCGACCCAGGTCGACAGAAAAGGGAAGAAAAAACAAATAATTTTTAAAACTCTGCGACCAAGGTCGGATAGATCTACAACGCTAATTGAAACAACTGCGACCTAGGTCGACAGAAAAGGAATGAAAAAATAAATAATTTTTAAAACACTACGACCAAGGTCGCATACATCTACAACGCTAATTCAAACAACTGCGACCCAGGTTGATAGAAAAGGTAATGAAAAATTAATAATTTTTAAAATGCTACGACAAAGGTAGCATACATCTACAACGCTAATTCAAACAACTGTGACCCAGGTCGACAAAAAAGGGATTGAAAAAACTAGAAAAAATTAGACCTTTGTCGCTGTGTTACAAAATTTATAAATTTAAAAAGCGATTCATGATCGCAAGTTTGCGAATCTCTCTCTTATTTGCGACCATGGTCGCAAGTTTTCAAAAAAAAACTGAAAGAAATGGAATCAAATCTGAAAAAATATAACTATTAAATTTACAAACCCTAAAAAAAATTTGCTTTTGTTTCCCCATTACCTTTTTCTGCGAATAATTTCTTTGGCGCCATATGTAGCAAATATATTTTAAAAAACTAAGAAATATTGTAAAACATAGCACTAATCTCTTCAGAATGATCAACTGAAAATTTAGATCTGTAAATTTTTTCGAAAGGAAATGTTTTACATACATTAAAAAGTTATGGGGGTATTTTCGTCAAAGCCACTGTTGAAGTGACTGATAGTAAGTCGGGCGGGTTTCTTTGGTTTTGATCTGCCAAAATTAATGTTAATTTTGTGGCTATTATGTTGCCACGTCCTGCCGGCTGAGAAACTCTCTCAACTATCGGTTGAGGTACAGTAACCCTATATATATATATATATATATATATATATATATATATATATATATATATTGAGGTATCTGTACCTCAGTCGCCACCTGAGAGAACTCTCTTAGCTGGCACTGTGACTTGGTCGTAGTCCACTGTGACCTGGTCGTAGTCCTAAAAAATTTTAGATATTTTCAGTCTAATTAGCACTGCGACTATGGTAAAGTCCTCACTAAATACTACAACCATGGTTGCAGTCCTTACAAAATACTACGACCACCGTCGCACTCCTCATAAAAATTCTACGACCACGGTAGCCGTTCTCAAAAAATATTGCGACCATGTTAGCAGTCCTCACAAAAATACTATGACCATGATAACAGTCCTCACAAAAATACTGCGATCATGGTAGCCCTGCGATCAGGATTTGTGACTGAGATTCAATCACGTCGCCGCCAGCTGAGAGTCTCTCTCGAATATGACCTCATTCACCACTTGGTAGATGAAAATAATGCCTTCTTGTTCTTCTTACAATTCTCTTTTAATTCTTGAAGTTGTTGTGGGTTGATATTTGCTACATTAATTGGTTATGCAACTCCGCTTTCGATGATATCCCAAAATTATTGAGACTGGTACAACACTTTCATTTGAATGCTCCATTGTTTGTAATTCTGGCCCGTGAAATGAGAAAGTTGAGGCTGCAACATATTGTTGTTGAAAGTCATGGTACTCTAATACCACTTTGATTAGGAAATGGGAGTGCAAACAATCAAAGTACGAGAGGGGTGTGTGCCATTGATGTCAAATATTATGCAAATGAGCCTACAAAGATATACTAGAAAAAGAAAAGAGTTTCTATGGATTCAACTTGATGAAAACAACTAGTTACATGGCTTTTATAGAAGGCCTAAAGATAAACATGAAAAATTAACAAAATTAAATACATTCATGCATCATAAATAGATTAGGTTCATCCCTTTACTACATTATAAAATACGAAGTGTTTGTTCATTGCATGAAGAATATTCTTCAATATATTCGAAACACGAAAAGTTTGTAGGTAGGTTCAATGTGTCTTGAGAATTAAGGAGATAAACGGAATACGAAGGAGTTTAGCTTATATTTTCAACACATACCTCAAAAAAATCCCAACCAAGACGCATAATGGGGGTTCAAAACGGGTCGGGCTTGGCCCGGTCCTATCCTAGTCCCGTAGGATCTAAGACAGGGCCGGCCAAGCCCGCACCGCCCTTATTAGCGGCGGCCCGGCCCTCAGATCCATCTGGTCTGTGGCGGGTTACGCCAGGGCGGCCCGTTCATTAGAAAATAAAAAAAATCAAATAATTATTGATTAGCTATTAAAAATCTAAAAAAATAATAAAATTCCTAAAAAATAATAAAATTTCCAAAAATATCCACAAAATGAGACAATTTGCTACAAGTTGTGTAATGCAAATGTTATTTTTTATTAATAATTTAATAAAATGAAGACACAAATACAATTGAAGTATCAAGATTAAAAATTTAAAAATGTAGAGAATTTTTAGAGAGTAGAGAATTGTTGTGATGAAATAGAGTGGGGAAGATGGTGTATTTATAGAGGAAAAGATGGTGTATTAAAATGTAATTTTTTGTAAAAAAAATCAATATTTGACCATTCTAGTTGTTAGGGGGCTATTTGTAAAAAAACATTACAAATAGGCCCCAACGGCTATGTTTCAGCCATAATAGTCGCTGGGGAAATTGTAAAAAATTGCTAATTAACCCACAGCCCCCAACGGCTAAAAAATAGCCATTGGGGCAGGTCGGCCCGGCCCGGCCCGCCAATGGCCCCCCGGGCATGCCCACGGGGCATGCCCGGGCCTAGACAGGCCCCCCTCCCTGGTCGTGTCGGCCCGTGTGGGTTGGCCGGTAGACCCGGCCCATTCGCACCCCTAGCGCATAAGCTTTTTTTTTTTTTTTTTTCAAATGTGAGTTAAACTCACGGTGTCGTGCAACGAAGCTGCAAGCCTCCAAATCCCTGAATCTAGTGGAGAGTCTAAAAAAATAGGTAACATTCTAAAAAAATAGTTAGATGATACACAAATAGTGAATCACATTCATCTCAAGGCAACAAAATAAGCCAAAGCGTCAAATTGAATCGTATTCCCATGAATGCATATAACATTCCTGGACATCATATGTACTAACGTAATAGTTTTTTAGGTTAATCTTGGAAAGTTCATTTTTCTATTCTTTTGTTCTATATTTTGATCCAAGCCAAATTGAGTCATATCAAATCCGAGGAACATGACTTCTAGATGTATGAATTTGTAAAACTCTATGTTAAGCATTATCATTTTTGGTGTGAGAGATGGCGGTGGTAACGGGAAAGTGAACGAAAATGAACGTTGGGGGTATTTGTGAAGGTGATCCAGACGTTGAGGGTTTTCTCAACTTTTCCCTTTTAATTTCAACCTTTTGTTTCTTCTCTGATGAGAAGAAAGTGTCTCACATGATTATGTAGAGGAGAAAACTACATGAGGATTGAAATATAATAGGTTTCGTATTCACAGTCATGATTAGGGTAAAACATTGAAGAATCTTTTCTCGTGTTGATTAGTTGTTAAAATTTATAATTTTGGAGCAACAATTGGGGGGAAAAAGACTGAGAGAATAGAAGAAGTAAAAGTCACTATAATTTTTTTAATTATAGTGTATTGGAAAGGTGAAAACTTGTGGACTTTACTTTTGGACTTAGATTTTATCCATACTCTTTGTATGTATCTCCCCTCCAATCAGCTAATCAAACTCCAATTATTATTTGTAATTAATAATAATAATTGCTAATAGATGTTGATAATAATAATGTACTAATAATTTTAAAATAATAATTAATAAAAATAGTAATAATATTAACTATTAAATTAATATCTATTACTAATAAATATTAACCTAATAGTAGATTATATATTTAATTAATAAGTATCACTAATTAAGTAACATTGACTGGTTATTTTTGTTAGGATTTGTGCGAACAAATAACCCAACATTGGCTAGACATGGGGGTGGTCTTGGATATATAAGGATTTTGGTTACTCCACCTAGAAAGATTGTCTTTTGGGATGGTGCCAAGTCTTTACAAGTGGTATTAAAATCATGTCCTGAACTTCGTCGCGTATGTGGGTGCTGTTCGATCCCCTATGGCGCAAAAGATGCAGTATACCTCTGTAAAGATAGTTGGGGCTGCTTCACGTAAGGCGTGCGCTATCAATGCGATGAAGAGGAGTTACAAGGTTGCAATCCTACTTTACGTAAGGCGTGTGTATCTAACACAGTGAAAGAGGATCTCGATGGAGGAATGTCTTCCATGTGTGAAGATGAGCTTACAGGGAGACCACATCGCCTACACATGGGATGGTCTTGGGTATATAAGAATTTAGGTTACTCCACGTAGAAGGCTAGTCTTTTGGGATGACACACCAAGTCCTTATAATTTTATTATTCATTATGAAATGTTTATAATAATTTTGCAATAAATATAATTAATTAGTAAAAAAGTTATAACAATAATTCTTTTTTCATCCTACTTATCCTATTTATAAGTGAAACAATAAATAGTGTCGTATCAATATTATTAATTATGAACATCCATTACTTGTTATTAAATTTTGGTTATTGAAATTTTATTTGTTGTTAACTATTGAATAATTTTTTATTTTATTATATAATATTATTCTACCATGGGTTATTGAAATTTTATTTGTTGTTAACTATTGAATAATTTTTTATTTTATTATATAATATTATTCTACCATGCAAATTATATAATGTATCTTGTTTATAAAATATTATTTAAACTGTAAAAATTAATAATTAACTAGATATTATTTAATTATTAGTAGAATAAACTAAACAATAGTAGTAATTAATAATAATTACTCTAGGGTAAATATGAATATTATTATATATTTATTAAAAATTGGTTAATACGTGCTAAGTGAGCATTTAATATATTAAGATAATGAATGAATAGTTATACATTATTAAAAATCGTACAAAGTTTTCTAGTAGGACACTTATAATCCAAATTATACTAGTCCTAGTCTAAATTATTTGAGTTCGAGTCCAAATCATAATCCAACTAGCGAGAAGTTCCAAGTCTCAGTCCAAGTCCTATTAGAACAAATTGCCCCTGTCGAATTCAATAATCCCAAACTAATAACATCCCCATAATAGAATTTCTCAAAAATTCATGTGTGTGTGGGTAAAAGGAAAAGGGAAATAAGATGACGACTCATTTAGTAAAACGAGCTATCAAAACACAAGATGGGGCCTCACCCCTTGCATTTGCAAAAATTAGAAGGGCGTGTCTTGGTAGCTCATTTTGCTAAATGAGTTGCCACCCCCCATTTCCTTTTTCCTATAGAGAGAGACTTGAATCATTCAGGAAGGATTCGAGGCTGTGCTTTTTTCCACTCAAATACAACCCTAAGACATTCGAATGCAAGATTCACTCTGGGCCTGTTTGGTTAAGGGTGGAAGTGAGGAAGTAAGGAAGTAAGGAAGTGATAATAGTTCCCTTTGGAACTTGAGAATTGGTTAGTAAGTTTTCCGGTGTTTGGATGTTGTTGGGAAGTGTAGTTTGGAAAATGTTATGTCTCTTCCGGTGTTTGGATGATAATGTGGAAGTGGAAGTGGAAAAGTTGACCTCAAAGTTGACCGCAAATAATATTAAAATAAAAATTAATTAAGAAATATAAAAAATGGACTGTAATTAGAATGCAAGTGAAATATACATGATCAAAAAATTAACTGTTTTGCGCTACAACTTATTACAAATGAGATTTACATGACCACAAAATTAACTGTAGCACTATGGAAGTGAGGAATGATTGTGTAAAAGAGAAAATAGAAAAGGAAAGGGGTTTTCTTATTTTCCTTTTTCGGTGTTTGGATAGATAGGGAAGTGATCAATTATACTTCCCCATTTCCTTACTTCCGCCCACTTCCTTCAAACCAAACACCCCTCTGTTGAAGTTGATCTACATTATTTCAAGTAACTAAAAATAAGAAATCATGTATTTTGAATACTTTTTGCCCATCCATCAAGTAGGAGCAAAATAGACGGCTGAAATAGTGAGTTAGTTAGTTTAATAGTGTATGATATTTGAAATCTAATAAAAAATATGTATGAGGGTTTTTTAAGTGTTTAGATCGTAATGAAATGGTCGGATCGATAATTTGTATGTTTAAAGACGTATATCTAAGCAATAAATTATTTTCGACCGTTCATTTTGCGCCTACTTGATGGATGGGCAAGAGATATTCAAATTACATGATTTTTTTGTTTTTAATTTCTTGAAATAATGTAGATCAACTTCAATGAAATAGATCTTGTATTCGATGTCGTAGGGTTGTATTTGAATGAGAAAGATTCGACCTCGAATTTTTCTGGAATGATACAAGTGTGTGTATATATAGAGACTTGTGTCCTTTCAAAAAGATTCGAGGCCGAGTCCTTTCCACTCAAATTCCTCCAAAATTTGAATATAAGATCCACTTTGTTGAAGCTGATTTGTATTAATTCAAGTATCTATAAATTAAAATTCAAGTATTTTGAATACTTTATTCCCATCCATCAAGTAGGGAAAAAACGGACGATCTAAATAGTGAGTTGGTTAGTTTTACGATGTAGATCATTTGAAACCTAACAAAAATTGGTTTGTAGGGGTCTTTAAATGTTTAGATCATAATGAAATGGCCGGATCAAGAATTTGTATGGCTAAAAATATAGATCTAACCACTCACTACTTTCACCCGTTCATTTTGTGCCGCTTGATGGACGAGCAAAAAGTATTCACCCGTCCTTGTGAAAGGACGCAAATTTATCTCTCCCTACCTCTCTCTCTCTCTCTCTACACGCAACATATAAACATATAAACATATATATATATATATATATATATATATATATATATATATATATATATATATATACACACACACACACACACACACATACATACATATATATAAGAAAATTGTTTAATACGCATAAGGTGTGATACAAAAGTTTACATACGTATATGAAAATATATCGTGGCCCATCCATATCAATGATCCAACCATTGATTAAGATGTACACGTTCTAAAACTCATACGAATCAAACTTTATGCGAATTGAAACTTTCTATCACAAATCAATCAAATAAAAAAAATCGATTTTAAGACCGCTACAGAACATTCATTTTTAGATCATGAGATGGAAATGTTAGAAAGTTTTAATTCACACGAATTTTGATTCAAATGAATTTTAGAACATGTAAATCATAATCAATGATTTGGATCATGGATATGAATTAGTTATAGTATATTTTCGTAAGTGTATATAAACTCTTATGTTACACCTTATGTGTATTAAAACCTTTTCTTATATTATATTAAAAATCGATCGAAGGGAGATTTTCTCCTGTGACTCATATGGAATTTTGTCCATCGGTCCGTCCGTCCATCTTCTCCTATTTCTTCTTCTCTCAACCCCTACTTCTTCCTCCTCTCTTCCTTCTCCTTCTGACCAGTCAGTTTTCCACCGACATTGACGTATGCTAGTATATTATCAAAACTGACCGAAGGATATTTTCTCTTGTTACTCATATAGAAACTTTGTTCGTCCCCGTCCGTTTTCATCCGCGCGAGAGAGCAGCGTCGACCCCATCCTTTTCTTTCTCTCTCAGCTCCCTCTCCTTATTCCCCACTCTTCTTCTTCTCCCTCATCATCTTCCTCCTGACCGGTCAGTTGGTTTTCTACCGACAATGACGATATACTAGTATTATCAAAACCGACCGAACGGCGGTTTTTCTCCCGTGACTCATATAGAAACTTTTTCCGTCCGTCCGTCTTCATCCGCCAGAGAGTCAACCCCCTTCTTCGTCTTCTCCCCCTCTCAGCTCTCCTCTTTCTTCTTCCTCTCCCTCTCGTCTTCTTTTTTGACCGATCAGTGATTTCTCACCGACATAGGCGATATATTAGTATTATATTATATTCAAACCGAGCGAAAGTGAGGTTTCTCCCCGTGACTCCTTCTTGCACTTTGTCCGTCTGTCTGTCCTCTAAAAAAGAGAGTCGCAGAGAACTGAGAGGTCATCTCCTTCCCTTCCTTCTCCCCGCTTCCCCCCTCCTTCTTTCCCCTCTCTGTCTCCCTCTCCCTCTCCCATCTTCCCACTCCTTTTTCCTCTCTTCTCTCTCCTCTCTTCTTCGCTGCTCGGTTACACCGCAAGCAATAAACTTGTATGTTATATATATTATACTATTCAACTGAGTGAAATGAGGTTTCTTCAGTGACTCCTTACATTTTGTCTGTCCTTCTGTCCTCAAAAAAATAAAGAGCCCTCTCCTCCCCCTCTCTCGTCCTCTCTCCTCTCTCTCCCCCATCTTTTCACTCCTCCTTTTTCTTCTCATCTTCCTTTTGCCGATCGTTTTACCGCAAAGCAGTAATCTAGTATATATAATAGAGAGGCAGACGGTTTATTGACCGGTCGACTAGGGGTGAGCAGAGTTCGGTTATAACCGAAATAACCGACCAAAAACCGAAACCCGAACCCGAACCGAACCGCTCTAGTTCGGTTCGGTTTCGGTTTTGTGTGTCAAAAACCGAACTCGACCGAACCGAACCGAATCTCTTACCCTATCTCTTAGTGAATCATATAGTTCATAAAAAAACTGGTAAAACTTATCTCATTACTTCTAATAATACCATCTTTTTTATGTTGAATATATGAAAGTTATGTTAAGTACACCATCACAATTAAGAATAATATTTATATTAATATAGTTCTTTTTATTCATTCTTGCCATTAAAAGTTAGTAATAATTATGTGAGTTTTGATATAAGAGCTCAAATATAGCGTAAAAGTTTTAGAATATGAAATTTTTAATTCACATTAAGGTTAGGGTCTTTTTCTTATTTTTAATTTGGGTATTGAATATTTGAGATTAGAATATTAAAGGATGATAATATAATGGTGATTTAAAAATGTAAGAAATGATGGAAAAATATTGGCCTAACCGAAAAAACCGAAAAACCGAACCGAACTTAGTCGGTTCGGTTCGGTTCGGTTACTAAGTCTAATCGGTTCGGTTCGGTTTTGCAAAAATTACAAAAACCGAACCGAACCGACCGATGCTCACCCCTGGTCGACCCACATTGAACCCGTTAAATACCTTGCTTCTCCTGTAGTCCAAAGCGACCCGATCCATCGAAGTTGTAAAACTCCGCTCTGCTCAGCTGTCTCTCTCCAGTTAATTACTCTAGGGTTTCATCCATCTTCCGTCATGGCTGCTGATCAAAACCCTAGCAGCTCCTCCGCCGCCGAGCAGGGGCCTCCCAAGCCCCAGACGAAAGATCCCAAGAAGAAGAAAGATGAGAAGAAGAAGAAGATCTGGTGATCAGCCGATTAATTCCTTCTTCAAAGTTTTCTGCTTTTTTTTTTCCGCCTCCGTTCTGACCTTTGGATCTGCGGTTTCTTTTCAGTCGGACGAAGATTTGGAATTGAAGCGGCGATTGGAGGAGTACGTCGAGAGTGTTCAGCATTCGGATCCTGGAGTTCAGAAGCTGGCTCTCGAGATGATGAGGTATCCCTCTCTTTCTTAGTTCTAGGGTTTTAAATATTTGATATGTTTTCGTTGTGAACTTGTTCATCAGGAGAAATGTAATTATGTTCGCTTACATGCTCTCGCTGAATAGATAGATTTCTATCTCTTCAACAGTTCTAAGTTTATTGTTTACATTGGAATCTGGTGTAAAAGATGAGTGACTTGCAATTGTGGAGCTTAATTCTCGTATATTTTGTGCCAGTTACCTGAGGCCTGTTTGGATACTTGTTAGCGGAAAGCTAGATGTCCAAATACAGGTTTTGAGGGAATAGCTGTTTGCTTTAGGGTACAATTTGGATGATTTCATATCAAATATCAGAGTGTTAGTTTTTCATAATTACCACCTTTTTCCCCTTCAAAACTTCTAGTTCACTAGTTGTTTGTTTACATAAGTTATCTTTTAGAACAGGAATAACATTGTGCACTAAAAAGAGAGAACAAGAAGAAAGATTTAGGAAAAATTGCAATACCCTTATCCCACAAAACACCTGTGTAATTGGCCTTCCTTTGTTTCTCATCAAACTACAAGATTGATAGATTATGTGCTTCTCTTGAGAGTCAATTCTAATGCACTACTTTTTGGTAGAAAAGCATGAAATCCGAGTTCATCATGGAACTGGAATTCCTTGGTTTAAATCAACCAATGGAATTACAATTCAAATATCTTTTACATGATTCAATTCATCAATTCCAAAACCACATCAATGTACAACTAAAAGTAATCAAATTTTAAACATTGGTCATCTTTGTACTCAATAAATTCACATATATCTTAGTTATTGATGAGGTTATATGTGTTATTAGGCAGGAAATTCGTACGTCAACGAGCTCGATGACATCTGTTCCTAAACCTCTGAAGTTTCTCCGTCCCCACTATGGAACTTTGAAAGCATATTTTGAGATTATGGCTGAGTCTGACTTGAAGGTACATGCTGTTGGGCTACTCAAATCTATATGTTATGATTACTTTGCTAATTGGTTATGATTACTTTGCTAAGCACTGTCTGGTTTTAATGGCAGAAATACTTGGCGGACATACTATCAGTACTGGCCTTGACTATGTCTGCTGAAGGGGAAGGGTATGTCAATCTGCTGCAATCTACTTTTAGGGTTAAGTTATTTATTAGCATTTTAGCTTGTGAATTAGAGTTCTTATAATTAGCCTCGAGAGAAATAAAAATGAAGTTGTAATATGTAGCTTTGTATATTGTACTTGTATATGTATCTATCATCACTAACTTCATGAAGTATTTCCCTATATAGGAGCTATCAGCATGGTATATATGCTAACTATATGATGATATTGCTGCACCCAAATTAATCAAGCATCCTAGGTGCCTGGTCTTGATGGAATTAAATTCTTCACTTGTATTTATTTTTCTAATGTCCAGTTGTCACTATTGATTTGCTGGGTAAAGAACCTAGGACCCATTTCTTTTATTTTTACCTTTTGTTCTTTTCCTCATAAAAAGGTGGGCGCTCTAGTCTTCATCGATTTATTATTTCTGCCAACTCACCCTGATCTATGTGTATGTAGGTTAACACAATTTTTGTTGTTTGCGGTGGCCATTTGTTGAACTAATTATTTCTAAATTTCCAAACAGTCCCAATGACCTTATTGTTTAGCCTCTGTCACGTCCATGGAATGCTTAATAAGTTAATATTTACATATTTATTTATTTTAATAAAATCTTTACTTGATATGCTGGCAAGTAAACTAGAAAATTAAATGACATCAATATTGGTAATTGTTTGAGTGCAACACTGATATTCATTCTCATCCATTGATATCATTAAAAAATTGTGTTTACTGTACATTATATCAAAAAAAATATTTAGAATAAAGGTCAAATTATTTTTTTGGAGAAGTGGCTTTTGGAGAAATTAATAATTTTAAGTTAAATATTTGCTTACCCATTCCTCTTTAAGCCAGAGCTGGTGCATAACAGTTGCGCTGGCACATTTTTGCATGAGTAGATTCCAGAGGCAAAAGGCAAAATATTTGAAAAGAAAGTTGGTCATTGTTCTGTTCTTCCACTGGCCTTCTAGGATCAATGTTTTTTTTATCTTCTGATTTTTTGATTGTTTTCCCTGTCGAGAGAATATATTGGGTTAAAGCATGCAAATTCAAATGTCGTGGATAATCGTGTCCTTAAGAAATCATCTAAAAGAGTACAATATATTAAGTGGAACTATGGAGGGTTTTTTATTTTTTATTTTTTGGTGGGGTGGGGGTTTGGCTGGTGTGTGGAGAGCGAAAGAACTAAGCCGATCAAATGATTTATTTGACGGCCTGATATACTTCGAGACTTTGCGCTATGTGCCGACTTTTGTTACTCTATATTTTTGTGTGCCATTGCTATGCTCTACAAGGGACTATCATTGTGGGGTAGTTCAATTTTGGGTTTTTGACAAAGTTGGCTTGGTTAACAATTTTTTTTGGTAAATCTTGCCAGTCGGCTCTGAGATGTAAAAGTTGTTCAGTTTTTTGATTGAAGAAAATACAATGCAAAAGCATAAAATGGCGTGGATAATGTTAGTTCTCTGGTCAATTGGTGATTATGGCCTCTCTCGGTAAGAAAAATTATGGGAAAGAAAATGTCACAGAAAATGTTTGGAAATGGAAAGATTGTGCGAAAAAATAGCTTATCAACCTTCCCCCTAGCAGAGGATCTTAGGGGCCGATTTTGTTTGATCGAAGTTTGTTCATAACCTGGAAAAATCTTCTGTGGAAGTATTTCTAAAGGGCACTTTTTCAAGACCTTTTTTTTGGTGCATGTTTGTGCCAGCGTTGGTACTTTTTTTTTTTGTCTTTCTAGATTACTTTTCCACGAAGTTCCACTTCTTTGGGTTTGCTCGGAACTGAGTTTTCAATGGAGAAGTGTACCTTTGTGATTAAATTTTCTCTAATTAGGACATTAGACTGGTAAAAAACATGGGATTAGTTGCACCAGAAATGTTTAAATGCACAAACAATGCATTCTGGCCAACTTCCACCTTCTGGCTGGGGAATTCTTTTCATCCTTTAAAAAAAGACAACACGGATGTGCCTTGCCATTTTTGTCAACTTTTTCCATCAGCCAAAAACAAATAAGTTGGAAAATGGCCACTACCATGATTTTCCTACAATTCCCCCCCCCCCCCCCCCCCCCCCCCCAAAACAAAAAAAAAAACCATACAGGATTTAAGTGTGGAAGACCTATCAGATTTCAATCACCATTCTTGAATTGGCCATTTCCTTTGTATGGATGAAGTAAGGAATTGTTCCTCAAATGATAATGACATCAAAATAACAGCTTCATCTGTTGTATGTAGAGATGCACTGGCAGAGTTTGGTGTTGTGATATTGCTTGCATATGCTGGAATTTTTTTAGCATAAGGCTAGTTCTTCATATGATTTTAGATCACACACCTATGACATGAAGGAAATAGGGGTGCAAGCGGACTGGGTATGTGTCAAACGTAGCATTTATGATATGTGTATCCGCTTCCAAATCTCAGATAAGAACACAGATAATATTGATCACTAAGGAAAATTCATATTTGACGAATCGGAGACGGATCAGATATTTAGCGAATCGAATACATATATGTATCAAATAATACGAGGAAAACAAATATGGTTATCGATTGGCTAAGCAGATAGATTATAGTCCACCAAAGAGTCTTCACAAGAATTGCTCTTCGGGTCCTAGACTCTCACCAAGCTAGTTAGCACTATAGCATTGCATAAAGATATATTATCAAATTAATTAACACAAAGATATTGAAACATAGAAATTAACAGTGCACAAAAAAATATTGACTCAACAATCAGCAAACCTACATCAATATCATAAAAAAATAATAGCATCAACCAATAGAAATTAGTCAAAATAAAGATAAAGAGAAGGACCAAGTATGAGAAAGGAGGGGGGGGGGGGGCACGAGGGAGGGAGGGACATGACAGTGCACTCACAGTTTATATATAGTGCTTATAAAAGATATTCCTGATTTGTTTCATGACACCGACCAAATCCACAATAGTTAACTTTTGGAAGTTTCACAGTTGTTCCCTGAATCGCTCTAGATAGTGTTTCACAAGTAAATTTTCTTGTTAAGTGTCTCATATCTACTCAGTTTTTTTGGTGGTACCTGATAACTCTATTATCTAAGAGTTTTTCAATAAGAATCATATTGTTTTCTTATTACACTTCACAGGAGCTTACCAGCCATTTCTTTGACATATATTTTTAGCTTGTGATTGTTCACATTATCATGTTCCTTAGGACCATAGCCCTCTATCTGCACCATTCACACCCCACATTCCATGCTGGTAGCTATGAATATCACATACTGTTAATGAAATGTTATTGCCTAAAATTACATTTTGGGTTCATGTGCAACCTGCCTTTGGTCTTACCTGTCTAAAATCATCCTGTTACACATGCAACTTTCTTTAGTTTGAAATACTTATTTTATTTTAACTAGTAGCTCGTACTCTGAATTGGCAAATCAGCTTTCACATGTTTCTACTATTCATCTGAGGTTTTGCAATACTTTCTTGCTATTTATATTTCAACTTAAATGATTTCTCATGTCTCTTTTCAGGAGAGTTTGAAGTACAGATTATTGGGTTCTGAGGGTGATATTGGTTCTTGGGGGCATGAATATGTGCGGTAAGGAAGACATTGTCCACTGATTGTTATTAAAGGGCATATTATATTGTTTTTTATTTTTTTCAAGAAAGTTTACACAATATACCCAATATGTGGCAAAAGTTATCAGGTTTAACTTTTTTTGGGGCAAAAATTATCTTTCTACATTATAAACTTTATTCATCAACAAAACCAATCAATATCATTTTCATTTTATGCTGGATATCAACATAGTGGTCATCACCCTCAAGATAGTCGGTGCGCATGTACTCTGTTGTTCTACAAGTGGGAGTTTATTGTACACATTTACTTTGAATTTTAGTTGAAAGGTAGCATGTCTAAAAGATTATGCAGCTGGATTGAGAATGTTCAAACTTACGAACTACAAGATCTTCAATGTTAAGAAAAGTCAAAAGAAAAGTCAAAAGAAGTAATAAGTGAGTGCATAAGAGGCACATTATAGAGGTAGCTTCACTTGAGGATAAGTTGAGGAAAAATTCATTGAGGTTGATTGGAGATGCAATTTTCTAAATGGCATTTGTCATGGGCGTGCAATGTTCTAAAACATGGTATATCCAGCTGCATACGTAAACAGGCAAAACCCACATAGAATATGGAATCCACATTGAATAGGCATTTGCTCCTGCAATGCGGCAGTTGGGCATTCTGTGGCTGCCACAAAATCACCTGCAGGATCAGGGCGCATTTTTGTCACTGGTCAAATCCACCTAATTAAAAGAGGGGGTTACGGCTTCCTTTTGGCCTCTGGAACACAGGCAATTACAGGAGCAGCCTCAGTTAGGGTGAGGGCCATGGGTAATGAGCGGCTTGGCAAGTTTGGTGTCTTGTGGCTACTCTGGTGGTGTAGGTGCCTTTCCCCCCTTAGTTTCTGGTTCTCTCCAAGGAAATCTTCGTTCCTCTCGTCTCTCTTCTTCCTCCATCCCCCAAAACCCCAAAAAAAAAAAAAAAAACACGCACACAAAACAAACGAATGAACAAACAAACAGATTTCTGCAGTACTTTTATTTATCTTTTTTCAGAAAGTGATTCATACACAGCTGCATACATGCGGTTTATGCGATATACACCAGCAAACTGCATGCTGGTGCATACTGCTTCTATAACATTGTGGACATGCATGTATATTCAACATAATGTAGCATCACTTGAGCATAAGGTGGGGTGCAACGACTTTGAGTTGGATGAACTCTTTGGTTACTAGAAGTAGCAAAAATTGAGGACTGTTTGCGGCAGTTTGGACATATTGATAAAGTTTGAGGTAGCATTCTAAAGGATAAGTTTAGCGGAAACCCTTCTGTGTTGGTTTCAAGTCTGGACATGTACATATATCAAAGCGTGCACAGCTGCGTTATTGAGAAGAATGATAGGGGATCATAGGTGATGGTGCTGCTAGTATGAGGCCTTGACGGAATGAACACGGATTGAATCTAACAAAAACAAGTAAGTTTCTATTTTACTGCAAGGGTAGCCCTGAGTAGAGTTGGATGAAAAAAGGGATTAGGGATCTATAGTTGAAGTGCCACTAGTACAAGTGCTAGACCAAAGTGAACATGGGCAGATGCTGGGAAGATATGAAGGTTACTATTTTAACTGACATGGTGTTTAGATTTAATGAAAGAAGATAAGCCAATGCAAGAGAATTTCGATGCAAGACCATGTTATTGTTATCATAATGAGGTACGATAAATGTGACAGGTTTTATGTGACTTTTTGGTTAATGATATCCTAGTATTAAATTTTGATCTCTTAAAGATCAAAACACACTGTACTACAAAAAACTATTTTTTCATTTGTCTTCTATAGGAGGTCATGATCAGATAAATTCAGAATTAGTCACTGATGCAAACATCTGACGACACCAGAAGCGTCACGAATTTATTCGTTCTTGTTGATTGGAGTTTGTACTTTTTATTTTATTGAGTCGAGTCATTTTTCTTTTATTTAGTAGTTTTGTTTTTTTTTCTTTTAGTCCCACATCAGATGTGTGGAGAAAGTCATCAATCTTGTTGGCTTATATAAAGGCTTGAGTATTGTATTGGAATTAATGGAGATTTATGAAGAAAATTTTTGAGTGTTTTCGAAATGAAAATCTCTTTGTGAGTTCGAGTATGAACTATGAAACCCGACTCCCTCGGATCTTGAGTGTGAAACCATATTCCAAAATTATCCCCACGTCTCAATCTTATCCTCTCCACAAAACACAATTACCCTCCATTTTCTTTTCCAAAAAAAAAAAAAAAAGAACAACATTTGAACCCTAGCCGCCAACAGTTCCTTTCTTTTCTTCTCAATCTCTTCAACCGAGAACCCATCAGCCAAGCTCAGCCTCGTCGTCGACCGATTATCCAGCTCGTCCTCATGTCGTGCTCCTCCCTGCTCGTCTTCTTCCTCTTGTCAACAACAATAGCTACCACTACTACCTGCTCCTCGCCCGCACGTGCTGACGACTGCATCTCCTTGTTGCCATCCACTACCGCAACCTCTCCGTGCTCGGTTGTCTTCTCCTCCCTCGTGGCCTCCTCATCTCCTTCTTCTTTGGCTGCTGCAATTGCCGCACAGCCTCTGCTGCAGTTGTCTTCCTCGGCTACCCGCAACTAACACCCCGCCTTCGGCCTAACCAACCCAGGACACGTGTCCTGCTGCTTCCACACAATCGTGCGCAACCCCGAGCTCCTCCTTGTTGTGGATGTGAAGACCAGCGAATCTTCTCCTGCAAACAACAAACAACACAGTAATATTTCAGAGCAGAGGTAATAAAGCAAATCAACAGTGCCTCGTTATAACTTCTCAGCAGGTATTTGTTCGATTCATCAATCAGATCATCAATTTGATTACGATACCATTAATTGATTTCTACAGTTTTGTCATGTTTAGTTGTTCACTTATACTGTGAGTTGTATGTTTTATTTCATGCTTGTTAATTTATTGATTTTCATATTGAAAATTGGATTGTTCAATTAATTGGGTATTGTGTTGGATTGCTTGAGACGAGAATTTTCTAGACTACAATTGCAAATGATTGTTAAACCTATCTTGCTACATTGTTAGTTTTAAATATTTCCTACCGAAGATCGTCAATTTGATTTTAAACATTGTGAATTTCAAGTTTATCATTGATTAACTACACCACAGGTCCCTCTTTCACATCAATTTGGTATCAGAGCATGGTATAGATAGGAAACTTGCATTAGGTTTAGGAAAAAAAATAATTTTGTTTTAGGCACTTATTAGGAAAATTTGATTTGTTTTCTTTTGTATAAAAAAATAAAAAAACTGCATTTATGAATTCTCAACATTCATTTAGGTCTTTATTTAGTGAGTCCCCCAACCGCCACTATAGATGTACCAATTTTTTTATGGTCGTCTAAATTATTCTGGTAGTTTACGTGATTACCAAGCTTTTCTAGATTGGCTACACAACATGAATGTGTATTTCCGCCGGTATCCACTTTTTGAAGTTGAGAAAGTCAGGTTCGCTACTACGAAACTGACTGGACAAGCTAACCAATATTGGACCAATGTGGTAAAAAGATAAGTACTCCGTGACCAACAACCGATTGAAACATGTGATAGAATGAAGGAAGTACTCATAGATAAATACAAACCATCATGGTTCTACAATCATCAAAAAGCACCTGAGCTAGACCTTTCCCACCTGTTCAATCTCAAAGGTCTAGTACCGTTATCCCTCCATCTAGGCATGATATTAAGGATACAAAGACAAAATATTAAAAGTAACACCAAAGATAAAAGCATTAAAATGAATTTTTTTCAAACTTACTCCTATAATCAAGTGTTATAAGTGTCAAGGTTATGGGCATGTTCTTGTCATCTGTCCAACCCCGGTTAGAGTTGCTATCAATAAATTGCCTGTAACTAATACGGACTCTGACCCGAAAGAATTCATTTACCAGGCGGAAGTTTCAGAAGACTGACTCTGAAGAAGTTACGGGTCATAATATTGAAGAGTACAGTACTTTGAGTTCTCTCAAAATCATCCTTGTGATTACGGAGTTTACTGATGTCTCTCCTAAACACAGGACTCTGATTCTCCCCGAAGTCACTCCTGTGATCACGGAGTGTCTTTTCTGAAGACCTCCCGGACAAACTACCACCGACGCATGATATCCAACACGCCATTGAGTTAGTCTCAGGAGCCAAACTTGACGACTTGCTTCATCATAGGATTGACTATATCAAGCATATTAAACTCGAAAGATAAGTTGATGAGTTGCCACTAGAAATCAAGCAGCAGTGCATTGTCCCAATAAACACCTATGTTTATAAGGACAAGTTTTATAGCTATATAGTGTCAAACGATATCAGTCAGATCAAGGATGTTACCATCTATGGTTGAGCCATGTCCGACAACTCCATGAATGCTGTTATGAGAGAATATAACATTATTCAGATTATCAATTTTTCCTCCCTTATAGTTAAACTAAGGGTTGCATTTCATTACATTTTACTTGTTTAGGATACTTCTTGTTATCATTGTTAATATAACAGGTAAGTTGCCACGTTCATCTAGGCTGGTATCCCTAATAATTTTTTTGATAGGAGTTCGATAAGATTGTTGATACAGTAACTCAGGTGCCTAAAACTTTCAGTGTCCCATAGGGAGTTAAGCTCACTAGATATTCTAGGAAGACCTTGGCATATGTTAGGCACATGCTAAGCTCGCTCTGCTACAGTTCACTATAGAGTAGTCTGAGTTTGCATCATATTTATGACACGTGCATGATCTACACAGGGTAAATCAATGATATACTTGAACAAAGCAACACTAACTATAATTTACGAGCTTTATAAGGAAGTTATTTAAAATTTTTTGTGTTGACAACTTATGATTGTTCAGATTCGTTCGAAATGATTTTTTAGGGAACTGTTAATGATTTGCATGTTGTAGTATCAGATTTTTCAAAATCTTGTAGAATTCAAATTGCAATGCTCATGTTATATATCTTTTAAAGATTTTGAAATTAGTCCCATTTTGAAAATGTTGGGTATTCAGTGGATTACAAGTATTTAATTTTAGCCTTAACAATTCACTGGTTATAAGCCTTCCCTGAGCCATTTTTTAGAGTCCCCCACATTGAGTCCATTCCCAGATATTTATCCCGATACAACAGTGAAATGTGATAAAATTTTAGATGATTAAATTATCTGGTGTATTCTAATGATATCTGATTGCTGAAAATGAATTTACCTATTGAGTGATGAGTTGCAGTAGGTAGATGCAGATGTGTTAGAGCATGAGAAGAGCGGTTCTTTTACACTTAACTCGACGGAGTCGAGTTTTCTCCCACCCAGGGAGAATGATGTGGACATCCGACGATATTAGAAGCGCCACAAATTTATTTGTTTTTGTCAGTGTTTTAAATGTTGGCTGACATTTTCGAAATGTCGGCTAACATTTCGTTTTCATGCCCTCATTGCCATGACATCCCTACTCTCATTTGAAACGGCGTTTTGGAAAATGTTAGCTGACATTTCAGAAAAAATCTGATCTCAAAATGTCGGCTGACATTTCGAGAAAAATCCAATATGTTGTGGTTGGTCTTGAAAGTTGGAGCAATTGAGAAATTTCTATAATGAGTTAGTGAGTGTATGTAAAATGTTAAGATAAGCATACCTATCTTAAACATATTTATGTAGTTTTGCATAAGTAGTATTTATATTGCCTTGATAAAAATCTTAAGATTACATTATTTAAGACATTTAGAACTTATATTTATTATCCGTCATGACGTCCGAAATTTACTAGATGTCCTCGAAATATCTCTGACATCTGAAATCCGGCATCCGATTACAACATCTGGCATTTCTTCGATATCCGACATTTAAAACATTGGTTCTTGTTGACTGAAGTTTGTACTTTTTATTTTATCGAGTTGAGTCATTTTTTTATTTAGTAGTTTTAATATTTCTTTCTTTTATTCCCACATTGGATGTGTAGAGAAAGTAATCAGTCTTGTTGGCCTATATAAAGGCTTGAGTATTGTATTGGAATTAATGAAGATTTATGAAGAAAAAATTTGAGTGTTTTTAAAATGAAAATCTCTTTTTGAGTTCGAGTGTGAAACCTGATTCTCTTGCATTTTGAGTGTGAACCATAATCCAAAATTATCCCTACTTCTCAATCTTATCCTCTCCGCAAAACACAAAATTACCCTCCATTTCCTTTTCCTGAAAATACAAAAAAAAGAACAGCGCCAGAACCCTAGCCGCTAACAGTTCCCTTCTTTTCTCCTTCTTAATCTTTCCAGATGGGAAACCCATCAGCTATGCTCAGCCTCGCCGACTGATTCTCCTCCTCGTCCTCACGTTGTGCTCCCCCTGCTCGTCTTCTTCCTCTTGTCAACAACAATAGCCACCACGACCACCTGCTCCTCGCCTTCACGCGCTGACAACTACGCCTCCTTGCCGCTATCCACTGCTGCGACCTCTCTCCCTGCTCGCCGTTCTCCTCCCTCGTGGCCTCCTCACCTTCATCTTCTTTGGCTGCTCCTGTTGCCTCGCAACCTCTGCTGCCGTTGTCTTCCCTGGTTGCCCGCAACCAACGCCACGCCTTTGGCCGAACCAACCTAGGACACGTGTCCTGCTGCTTCCAAAATTGTGTGCAACCCTGAGCTCCTCCTTGCTGCGGATGTGAAGACCAGCAAATCTTCTCTTGCAAACAACAAACATCGCAATAACATATCAGAGATTCAGAGCAGAGGTAATAAAGCAAATCAACAGTGCCTCATTATGACTTCTCACTAGGTAAATGTTCGAGTCATCAATCAAATCATCAGTTTGATTACTACACCATTAATTGATCTCTACACTTTTATCATGTTTATTTGTTGTCCACTTATACTGTGAGTTGTGCGTTTTGTTTCATGCTTGTTAATCTATTGATTCTGATATTGAAAATTGGACTGTTCAATTAATTGAATATTGTATTAGATTGCTGGAGACGAGAATTATCTAGACACTACAATTTTAAATGATTGTTAATCCCATCTTGTATATTGTTAGTTTTAAATATTTTCTTATCGAAGATCGTCAATTTAGTGAAACGTTGTGAATTTCAAATTTATCATTGATTAACCACACCACAGGTCCCCCATTTCACATCAGTCACCCCATAAACAGTAAATGGAGGAGGAAATAAGCCTAATGCCCCAAGAGATCAAAACAACCAGAAGTAATGGAGTAAGGAGCAAACATAAAAGTTAAGCTTTCGGGCTTGACCTTTAACAAGTGGAATTGTATGTCAGCTTTTGTTCATTTAGTTCACTTGTGACCTTGGTAGGGATATACGAAAGCAGATGAGTGCAGAGCAAATGTTTAATTTTTTTTATACTTGTAATGAATGAATCCCTATTATATTTTATGTTCTTTTACAGTGTAAACATTCATTCTCATCCTTTTCCTTCTGATGCTCTGTTCAAAGTTGCCTTGTTTTAAAATTCCCTACATGGGAAATGGACTTGAGACCTCCCTCATGTTAGAGTCCTGTTGCTAACTTCTCCTGTGGGGGATCTCCCAGATCTTCCTTAATTCTGGATTCCCCTATTAGTCATTTAGAGCAGTTTATCAGTCTCTCTTATTTTGTAGAAAATTATGCACTGGTGTCTGTTGGGGCACAGTTGCATCCTTAGACATCAATGTATCCACACTTTCATTTATTATTATCATAGACATTTCTTATATATGTCCTTGAGAGTATTAGCGAGCTGGACTTGATAGAAAAGCTAGCACTATGTTACATGACGTAGTCAATAAGTCCAGATTCTGTCATCAAGCACTATTAAGGACCAATACTGGGAACGGATCATAAAATAGTATGAAAATCCAAGAATCTACTTTATCCGAACTTTTCCACCATGTATATCTTCTATAAGATAAAACCTTCTATAAATTGCAATCTTGTTCATACTGATGTACATAGCTGCTTCTAGTATTTTTTTTTCCTTTCCATTTTTCTAATGGTGATATTGTTGCATCAGGAACCTTGCTGGAGAAATCTCACAAGAGTTTGCCAAGCGTCAGGTTTGATTAAATTTCTAGGATATTGTATTTAGTTTTTTTTTTTTACGGTTTCCTTGCTAATCATATAAATCACATGGGTTTGGTAGTTTTGTTCCGTTCAATTGGTTACAAGGGGTCCAATTGTTTGCAAGACATAACTTTGTATTCAACTCTAATACCCCAGGATATTTAATAATTGATGTTTTGGGCAAATCCGAATGCTTGAAGACGGTAGCATCTTTGGTTTGTGAATCTTTCTATGACTTGGATGTCAATTGGAGGAATTTGATTGCCTTCTGTATGTGTTTTATATTATTATCCATTGATCAAATTTGGATTAACTTTATGTATAAATTTTAATCAGACTGATTTACTCTCTATATCTGCAGCTGTTTAATATGAGTATGTAAATACAAATATTTTATATTTATTCAATTTGTTTTACAGTCTTAGCCTTGATTGCTTTCTCTCACCATTTGATATCTTCCTAACCAGCTTAGCCTGCTTGTTTTTTGGTTTTGATAAACCTTATTTAGGGTGTTCTTATATGCAGCAATTTTTAGGTGTATTAAATGTAAGAAAAGTTCATGGAATCGGGATTCTTGATATTTATAAATTAACCCGTGGAGAGCTGCCTTGATAGAGTTTAATTTTTTTCCCCTTTAAAAGAAAGAGAACAAGAATTCTGCTCAACATGATTTACGTACTTAGTCATTAATGATCTAATTTTTCATTTATTATTTGCAAAGAGACTGTACATTCTTCCACTGATGTTTTTGACATGTTAAACCTTATACACACACCTAAAGAACAATACGGAGCTTATCAAATATATCATTCTCCATGCGCATTATTCCAAATTGTTATGTCATTGAATATGGGGCTAACAGGAGCCAATCTTGCTCTGGACTATTTGAATCATGTTTGCTGATTAACTTTATTTTCCTCTTAAAGCAGTATGATGACATGCCCATAGATGCTTTGATGGAACTTGTGCAACAGATTGTTGCCTTTCACATGAAGGTAGAATCTCTTAAAGTCTTGCTAGCTTTAAACTTTCTGTCATAGGCTCTGGTTAACCTTTTGGGCCTTTTGCTGGAAATTTAAGCTATCTGGGTTGTTCACTTATTTATAAAGGTTTGTTAATTTTGTGCAGCATAATGCTGAACCAGAAGCTGTTGATCTTTTAATGGAGGTAAGTACATAGTTTTTCTTCATTTTTATAGTAGCTCAGCTGTATATAGTGAACAATTTTATATTGATGGATGCAGGTTGAAGATCTTGATCTGTTGGTTGAGCATGTTGACAAAACAAACTACAAGAGGACGTGCTTGTATCTTATTAGTTCTTCTAGGTATGCATTCTGATGGATGACATTGTCCAACTACTGCATAATTTTTTCTTTTATCAGCTTAGCTAACAGCAACTAGTACCGCTGATATGTGAGTGCAACAAACCAAATTTTTTCATAATTTGTGTTGGCTATGAGCCCTGCTAAGTTTTGGACTGCATATCATCTAGATGTATAGTCATTTGGCTAGAATCATTCTTTTTCTTTGTTTCTTTTTTGTTGTTAAGAGTTGATTACCTAGTCTCTGACTTTTGGGCGCTTACTTAGACTTGGCAGCTGAGATTTTGTACGTCTAGTGTATATTGAATGTCTTGGAGGAGTAACTGCTCGAATTATGGTCTCTCACATTTCCCTCTGTGAGAGAATAAAATACTTGTGTGCAACATGTAACTCCATTAGGGTTGTACACATATTCTAAGACAATGAATCATGGACGTGCATCTCACTTTTAATTACTCAGTAAATCCTGGAACTGTATCTTCACTACAGGGATGTCTTACGTTTTTTTTTTTTGGCTTGATAAAGAGAGCATGAAACAATCTGGACCTTGTTGTCGGTTAACAGGGCTATGCTAATTATGTTATCCTGCTGGACTACCATAATATCCTTGTGGTCCTCTTATTTTGTGAATGGTAGTTAGTCTCGCGACCTCTTGCTTTCATGATCAGAGAAGTACTGTCTCATTTTCTTACTTTATCTTTTGACTTAAACATTCCAGCAGTAGAGTAATACATGGTCTTTTAAGACATTATAGGTGGCATCTCTTACACATAGAAAGGAGATCATTTGTTGAAAAGCCGAGTAGTTCCAAACCAGAAATTTGTTTATATCTGCAGTTCAATGTATATTCTGCCATGAACTTTTGTTTACTTCCTATTATGTTTAGACTTTTTGTTGAGACTCCTAGTGACTTCTTATTTGAAACTTGTAAACTGTCTTTTGGGTCAATGAATGTTTTGTGGACTGCTATGAAGCACGGACACGGGTGTCGGAAACGACACGGACAAGGACACGGGACACGAGAAAATCCAAAAACACAAGATACAGGGACACGGCAAGGAATATTTTATTATTATTATATATAAATAAATTTATTAAATCTCCATCAAGTGGTCAACAAACTAAAATACCAATCAACGTGTGTACAAACTATAAAATATCACAAGTTTATAACAATATTACAACTACTTAACATCACAAGTTCAAAATAAAATTATAAATGCCGTCATATGTCTCAAGATGAAGTCGAAGCTAGTCCAATTACTCATTATCTCCTTCTCCATCATTCACAAACAACACGACCTCCATCGTAGGTTTATCAAGAGAAAGCGAAATCTAGAACACCGACACCCTAAAATGAGTCAAAGCCATCTCCGTCAATATCCCACATCTTTGTTTTCTCTTCATTATATTCTTCTGAATTTTGAGAAAGAAAACGAAGATTGTTATGCACATACACTAGATCTTCCGCCCGTGCTGGGCTTAATTTGTTCCTTTTTAAGGAGTGAATGAAGGAGTATGTACTCCAATTCCTTTCATAATAAGAGGAGGAACATAGTTGGCCTAGAAGCTTTAACACTTGTAAATTCAGAATTGATGAACCATAAAGAACCCATCAACACTTCGGATCCACAAATCCTCTATCACGAAGAGAATCTGGATCGACAAAAGCACCCCAAGTGCATGGAAAATCTAGCAAACTCCATGCTCACCGCCCGTTTTTCTTTGGGGTTGGGATAGTATCTCTTCAAACACTTGCTTCTTTTGGAAGAGATCTCTTTATCTTGATGGGGAGCTTGTCGACTTATATTCTTATTAAGTCAAACATCATGATAATACCTATTAACATAAAGAATAACCACATTAAAAAATAACCACATTAAAGACAATGAATTATAACATAAACTTAGATGTTACCTTGGATTCAAAGAGTGTGCCAAACATTGAAGTGGCGTGTTACTCTTGTTCCATCGATTCTCCAAGATTTGATGCACAACATTATAAAAAGGTGATTGCTCATTTTTTTCCTTTTTTCTTCGTGCCGATAAATAACACTTTTAACTTTCTCGATTGTGTCCCACATGTCATACACCAAATGAAGAGATGGTTTGTCAGTGTTGGTGACCCTTATCATGTCATAAATTGGCTCGGTGAAGGCAATGATGTAGTTTATTTTGTCCCACCACAAATCATCTAGGACTCTTTTTAACAAATTGTGCTTGTCCCACATCATCATTCCTATACATATTCTATGGATCACTAAGGATCAAATCTTGGAGGTTTCTTTTGATGACTTTAAACCTCTTCAATATGATAATTCAAGAAGCAAATTTAATATCCGTCACCACAAGAAGGTTCATCTTAGAATAGTCATTGAACATGGCAAACCTCATGGAATGATTTTTCACATTGCAAGAGGGTGGTTCTCAGAGTTGGAGCTGGAGGTTTGTAGCTGGCGATTAGATTGTTTGCGGCAAATTTAAATGCCTTGGCATCCCATGGATTCCTTGTCAAATGACAATCCCCCGGTATAGAATATCACAATAATGCAATCTAATTCATCCTTTGCCTCTTTATTGAATGCTTGATCAACGGTGTTAATCCCCTCCTCTTTTTGGTGCACTTGGATCACTTGCACTTGCTTCCATCGGCCACACTTGACGTGAAGATATTGGTAATGTTACGTCTCTAGGCATAGAAGCCTTCAATCTCATTTTTTACTTGTTCCATCACCTTTCTCATATCCCTTATGTTGAGGGGTTTAATCGTTGCACATATCTTTATTTCTTGTCCGCTTATCCACGTGAGATGGTCCTTGACTCTAGAATATGATCCATTGAATGATTCAAGGCAATAATTACATTTCCACTTCCAATTTCCTCATCCCCCTTTCAATTTTTTTCCAATTTAGTTACAAACTTTCAAAGAGGTGCATGATCATCCACTAGGACTCTTTTTAACAAATTGTGCTTGTCCCACATCATCATTCCTATACATATTCCATGGATCACTAAGGATCAAATCTTGGAGGTTTCTTTTGATGACTTTAAACCTCTTCAATATGATAATTCAAGAAGCAAATTTAATATCCGCCACCACAAGAAGGTTCATCTTGGAATAGTCATTGAACATGACAAGCCTCATGGAATGATTTTTTCACATTGCAAGAGGGTGGTTCTCAGAGTTGTAGCTGGAGGTTTGTAGCTGGCGATTAGATTGTTTGCGACAAATTTAAATGCCTTGGCATCTCATGGATTCCTTGTCAAATGACAATCCCCCGGTATAGAATATCACAATAATGCAATCTAATTCATCCTTTGCCTCTTTATTGAATGCTTGATCAACGGTGTTGATCCCCTCCTCTTTTTTGGTGCACTTGGATCACTTGCACTTGCTTCCATTGGCCACACTTGACGTGAAGATATTGGTAATGTTACGTCTCTAGGCATAGAAGCCTTCAATCTCATTTTTGCTCCATCTCCTTTCTCATATCCCTTATGTTGAGGTGTTTAATCGTTGCACATATCTTTATTCCTTGTCCGCTTATCCACGTGAGATGGTCCTTGACTCTAGAATATGATCCATTGAATGATTCAAGGCAATAATTACATTTCCACTTCCAATTTCCTCATCCCCTTTCAATTTTTTTCCAATTTAGTTACAAACTTTCAAAGAGGTGCATGATCATCCACTGGACCACTTGAAGAACCTTCTATCGTAGTTATATTGCTCTAATTTATAAACACAACAATACAACAATATTCTAAATCACACATCAATTAAACTTAAATTCTTACACAATCATACATTAATTACTATCAAAATCCCACATCAATTAAACTCAAAATCCTACACAATCATAAATCACTTACTTTTAAATTCCTAAATCAAAAACAA
>JAVJIF010015031.1:0-52325 GCA_038442645.1 Agave tequilana | reverse complement strand
GGTACTGCGACCGTTTTAATATTCGGTCGCAATCTTATTTGAAAATAATCTCTGGCTGTGAATTCTTTTTTCTACGGTATGCGTCTTAGGTCGCAGTTTTTTAGTAAGGAGTAATATATATTTCTTCACCTACGGATAACTGCGACTTAGGTCATAGTCTTTAGTAAGGAGTAATATAGATTTCTTCACATGCGGATAACTGCGACTTAGATCGCAGTCTTTAGTAAGGAATAATATAGATTTATTCACATACTGATTACTGCGACTTAGGTCGCAGTCTTCAATAAGGAGTATTATAGATTTCATGCCGTATGTGAAATCTTATTTTTATTTACTGCGACTTAGGTCGCAGTCTTTAGTAAGAAGTAATATAGATTTCTTCTCATACGGATAACTGCGACCTTGGTCGCAACAGCTGATAAGAAGTAAATTGTTTTCATCTCTTATGCGACCTTGGTCGCATTTATATAACTTATATTTTAGAATACAGTGATATCTAAAAAAATTTATATTCATTTAATTCGTGTAAATTCTTTTTGTAGGATATGAATGCACATGCAGAAATGTCTGGAAGCTCAGATAAGTTTATAGGGAAACAGTTCCTGTCGCATATGGAAGCATACAATTTCTACAATTGTTTTGCAAGGAATAGAGGTTTTAGCGTAAGAAGAAAAAGTACAGATAAGTCACGGAAGCCTCCTCATGAGATTATTTGCAGAAGATTTTACTGCAACAAGGAAGGGCTGAAGAAGTTGTATGACAAAAGACAAGAGGGGCTTACAGTGCATCGTCGAGTTAACACTAGAGTAGCTTGTGCTGCTGAGATGCATATCCGTCTTCGTTTATTTTTGGACTCAAGTCGATATTGGGTTATCACAAAATTTGTTGATACTCATTCACATGAATTATCTAGCCCGGATAAGGTACATCAACATTACTCTCACCAGACTCATCGTTAAAAAATTAGCAGAAGCGTTATGACCAATCTGGTTGATGTTGGAATGCGGCCTTCAAATATTTCCCGCGTTGTTAATGCAATGAGCCAGGGAGAAGGCTGTGAAGAAGTGCGCCCTCAACAAGTTATTGATTTCACTCGTCAACGTAGAAATAACTGCGGTCATGAGTTTATTGCTATTATCAAATATTTTCAAGAGAAAGCCGAGAGACCGATCCAGAATTCTTCTTTTCAAGTGAAGTTGATAACGCGGGCACACTTAGAAGCATTTTTTGGGCTGATGGAAGAGCTATTTTCTCGTATCTGAGCTTCTGTGATGTGATCGTTTTTGACACCACATACAGGACTAATCACTTGAGCTTGCCATTTGCTCCATTCACTGGAGTAAATCATCATCGGCAGTCAATTTTGTTCGGCTGTGCAATGCTTGCTGATGAGCAGAGGGATACTTTTGTTGGTTATTCCAAAAATGGCTCAAGTGCATGCATGGAGTTGAACCGAAGCTGATTATTACTGATCAGGATGTGCAGATTGGTGAGGCCATCAAGATTGTTTTCCCGACGTCTCGGCACCGTTACGTTTTTCTGGCATGTACGGAAACATATTGCCGAGCAACAAATCCCAATGGCTAACAAGTATGGAGAAGATATGGTCTCCGATTTCCATGCTTGGTACACCTCCCGCGATATAAGCACTTGTGAGGAACGATGGCGTCTGATGAGTGAAAAATATCAGTTAGAAGAAGAAGATGGCAGTTGGTTGATGAAGATGTACAGGCTTTGTGGACATTGGGTTAATGCATATCTCAAGTATGTTTTCTGTGCTGGAATGACAACCAGTCAGAGGTCCGAGAGTATTAATTCCTTCTTTGATGGTTTTGTTAACTCAACACTAAACTAGTGGAATTTGTTCACCAATATGATAAAGCCGTTGCTTCCCGTCGTGCATCTGAATCTCTTCAAGATTTTAGGGGTTTGAATTCTGTGCCCAATTGTACATCCAATCCATATGAGATACAGGTTTCGAAGTTGTATACACCGAAGATTTTTCAGTTTTTCCAAAAGGAAATGGGCAGTTGTAATGACACTGTTTTCAGAAGAGGTGGAACAGGACAAACCTGGATCAACATATTGGTTGGTAATTTTTCAGAATCAAAAGACAGTGGGAAAAGGTCAGTTATGATAAGCGAGAGGAACTTCATGTTTCTTGCAGTTGCTCGTTATTTGAAACAGAGGGTATCCTATGTAGACATATTCTGTGTATTTTGTGGCGCAATCACGTTACACATATACCGGAATCATATATACTTCAGAGATGGAGGTTGGATGCTCGTTACAAAAACGTTGCAATTGAAAATGGCATGAGGCCTTTTCCCAGTCAAGGCACTCCACGGACGGCTAGATTGTGGACAGTTCGTTTAAAATTTAATGCAATTCTGGACATGGTCGCTGATTCTGATGAAAATTTTTCAAAGTTGGAGGGAGTTTTAGAAAGTTTTGCCCAAGATACCACTAGAAAATACAGAGCAATGTCAGGAAATGATCATTCATCGCATCCTAAGACTGCCGTTGGTTCCAGTGGATCCGTTGTCATATTGCGAGATGGTGAAGAATTGAATATACGTGATCCAATTGGCCCTGTACCAACCAAGGGGAGACCTAGAGCTGCATCCAGGCTTAAGTTTGGTTTTGAAGATTCTATATATCAGAAGGAAGTGAAGCATCGAAGATGTGGTAACTGCCAAGAGCTAGGCCATTACAGGACTGGTTGTCCGTTAATGGTATATTACATTAAACCTGTTAATCATTTTTTTTTATAACGATTATCTTTATAATTCTTACTATTTATTTTTTTATTGGTAAAGAAGTAGGTTTGGGTTGCCTCCATCTCGAAGGAACAAAGACTTCAATTTTTTATGAAGTGCGACCAGGGTCGCACAGTGTAGAGAGATTTAGTCGCATTCTGACACTGGCATGTAATTATAATCAGATTTATTATCATTCTTTGATTTCTACTGTATTATTTTTTGTATGTACTTGTACTTTAAAGTTTTAATGCTACAAAATTCTACTTTATAGTTTAATTTTTTTTGTACATAATGTAGTCAGAGACTTTGGTCGCAGTGTACATGGTTCATTGCGACCAAGGTCGCAGTGTTGTTATTGATAAAGATGGCCAGCAACTGCAATCTAGGGTCGCACTACATGTACTGCGACTTAGGTCGCAGTACGTTAGGTAGGTGTTTCCTTTATATTAACACGCATAGCGACCAAGGTCGCAGTGTTGTAGTTGATTAAAAACATTGCCGCCATCAACTGCGACCAAAGTCGCATTGTATTTTACTAAGGCTGCGGCTATCAACTGCGACCAAAGTCGCAACCTTCTTTTTATAATTTGAGATGGTGAAGACTTAAGTCGCTGTACGTTAGGTAGGTGTTTCCTTAATATTAACACGCATAGCGACGAAGGTCGCAGTGTTGTTGTTGATTAACACAATTACTGAAGGCATGTTTGTTTCTAACATCAGTACGCAATAGTAAAAGCCAAGTTGTAACAAATGAAGACTGTAAATCAATGGAACTTATAATATATAAATGTATAGAACTGTGTATAAAATTAAATCATACAACAAAAAAATTATGCAATGAATTGCACTTGAAATATTTTTTACATTTATAAAAAAAAAATTGTGGTATATCAATAATTTGCACGGAGATCAGTCTTCATATGTCGTATATCGTATAATGTCTGTTTCTTCATCCCAACTCTTCTCTACATCTGCAAGTATCATGTATGCAAGCTCACTTCTTAGTTTCTGTACACCAGCAACCGTAACAGCATCAGCAGCTGATAGATGATAGCCAGACGCTATGCTTTCCATGTACTTGCATACATATATAGCGCAATCAACACTGAAATTTCCATAGAGCAATCATTAAATGAAATTAGTTTTTGTACTAAAAAAAAGTAGAAAATATGAAATGAAATTACATGTCAAAAATTTATATACCTGTTTGCTTGTTGGGGGCATTTTGCGTATTTTATTTTAATTTGTTTCAATTTTTTTTTGGAATGAATCTCAAAAATCTCTAATAATCTATCTTTCTGCAATGTAAATAGGAACAAAAATTAGTATTAACCAAATTAATTGCAAGTTTCCAGTAATCAAAATATTAAAATTTAACTCACCATTATTCTTGCATCTCTTTGGTAAAGCTTTGTTATACTACTTTTTTTGTCAGCTGGGACCAAAGAGTTGTAAAAAATCCACTCTTCTGTGGAGCAATCGAATACCAGCAAGGTCCAGTGAAATCCCGATTCGTCGGCACTATGTTTGTGATTGATCGGGAAGAACATGTACTGCACGTCAGCTGTCCAGTTTTTCAACAGCTTCTGCTTGATGAAATGACCTTCCAGATCTTTAATGTTATTTACAACACCGTGCTGCGGACAAGAAAAAAATTTTATATCAAATACAAAATGAATTTAAAATATAACAAAAAAATTATAAACTGCGACCTTAGTCGCAGTATATTATTTAGTCGCAGTACATGAGTTAGTAGCAGTACATTTTAATTATAAACTGCGACCTTGGTCGCAGCTCCGACCTTGGTCGCAGGTCGCAGCTGTTACATTTGTCGCAGTACATGTGTTAGTAGCAGTTCATTTTAATTATACACTGCGACCTTGGTCGCAGTTCCGATCTTGGTCGCAGGTCGCAGCTGTCGCAGTACCTGAGTTAGTAGCAATACATTTTAATTATAAATTGCGACCTTAGTCGCAGTACATGTGTTAGTAGCAGTACATTTTAATTATACACTGCGACCTTAGTCGCAGTACATGATTTATGCCTACACACTAACAGAGATAGAGAATATTAGTAATCTGTTCCGAGTTGATATTACATTAAACCGTAAAGGAGAAAGTAGATTTTTACCCAAGCTTCGCTTCGGAAGAATATGCTTTTTAATCCTTCTCTTTTCTCAAGATGCTGCATGTAGAAATGAATTACATTTGCATCTAAGTCTCTACTGAACATCAGGTCCTCAATGTCATTCCTTGAAATGATGATTGCATTATTGGTATCCTGATACGCAGTAGAACTGCAAGATATTCAAAACAAAGTTAGTAATTTAATTGTTCTTATATAAAGGTATAACAGAATTTTTTTTGATATGAATTAACTTACTCAGAGTAGGACTTGTCGAAGAAATGTTTTATAAGAGCTTGTTGATGGGGCTGCAGAATTCTGTATGATGTGGTTTCGGTCAATTCTCTCGATTTTGGCTTAGTGGAGGAAATCTCTTTGTCGCCGAAACCAGCGGTAGAACTCGCAGCCGCAGGCTGTGGAAGAGGATTTTCATTTTTTTTCTTCTTCTGTTTTGGATAAACAAAGTCGGAGTCATCGCGATCTCTTTCAGCGCGCTTGCGTTCTTTGACTCCCCTTTCTATTGTTCCTTTAGAGGTTTCCAAAACAGCTTCTTTTGAGGATTGCTTCTGAGGCGGAGTATGTTCTTGAATTTCTTCTTCAGAAGCTCTATCTCTTTGGATTTCTTGAGTCATTTGACTTATATTCAGAGAAAAACTTGGCACATCTTCTCCAGTAATATTTAAAATAGACTCAGAACCCATGATTTTATCCTCTTCCAGTTTTTTCTTCTTCTCCTCTTCAGTCTGCTGCTCCATCTGCTCCTTCGTTCTTTTGTTCTCCATCTGCGCCTTCCTCCTCTTCTTCTCATTCTCTTCCTCCTCCCTCCTCCTCCTCTCCTGCCCCTCCTCTTCCCTCCTCCTCTTCTCCTTCTCTGCTCCTCCTTTTCCCTCCTCTTCTTCTCCTTCTCCTCTTCTTCCCTCATTCTCCTTTCATTCTCCTCCTCTTCCCTTCTTCTATTCTCCTTCTCCTTCTCCTCCACTTCTCTCCTCCTGTTCTCCTTTTCCTTCTCTTCTTCCCTCTTCTTCTCCTTCTCTTTCTCTTCCTCTTCCCTCTTCCTCCTTTCATTCTCCTCCTCTTCCCTTCTTCTATTCTCCTTCTCCTTCTCCTCCAATTCTCTCCTCCTGTTCTCCTTTTCCTTCTCTTCTTTCCTCTTCTTCTCCTTCTCCTTCTTCGCAGCAGCGGCTGCTCTCAGCAGCTCTTCTTCTTCCTCTTCTTTAACCTTTAATTTCCTCTGCTGCTTTTTTGTTTTTTCTTCTCTTTTTTTTCTCTCCTTTTAAATTTTAATTCAGCCTTGAGTCTTTTCTCAGTCTCCATATTTTCAATCTTTTTTCAAGCTGAGAAACATAATCTCTCAAGTGCTGATTTGCAGACCTCAATCGTTTTATTTCTGCTACTTGAACATCCGGTGGAGGTGGCTCCTTTTCCGCCGGTTCTGGCTCCTTTTCCGCCGGAATGTCAGCCTCATTACATGTATGGCCTCCTTCATCTCCTTCACTTTCACCTTCTTCTTCTTCTTTTTCTTCACCTTCATCTTCTGCTACTTCTTCTTCCTCATCCTCTTCCCCTTCAACAGGAAGGCCAACCATATTTTTTTCATCATTAGAGATGTTGGCCATTCGACCCAAAATCTGAAAATAAACAGAAAAAGGTAAGCTAAAAATAAAACAATGAAATAATGATATTGCGACCATGGTCGCAGTTTATTTATGAAATATTTTGAATAAGAATGCGACCATGGTCGCAGTATGTTTGTCGTGCCAAAATTTATCTGCCAAGACATGCAGCTCAACACTGCGACCATGGTCGCATTTCTGTTGAAAAGGGTATTTTCAAGAGAATGCGACCATGGTCGCACATTATTTGTCAGGCAGTAAACGAACTGCGAAAGGTGCAGCTCAATACTGCGACTATGGTCGCATTTTATTTGTACTACACATAAAAAGAAGTTTAACTTACAATATTGCTGTCAATCTTTTTTAGATCAACTTCAAGTAGAGATCTGCCAATATTTTGGAGGTCCCATCTTACTGCGCGTGGGGTTTTTTCCTCCAAACCAGACCTCTGCTCAAAAATAGGTGCCCTCTCACACAGCCAATACTGCAAAAATGAAAAATTAAATTAGTTTCCACAAATTCTCAATTTATGGGTAAATTTCATACAATTTTGGCCAAATTTGAGATTTGTACTTACAATAATTTGCACTGAGCATCCTTGCAGCTCGTACGTGCTTTGCCTGAAGATGTCCATTGAGTCAATCAGGAATTGCCAAACAGCTTTTGCCCAGCATATTGTCCTCATCAGTTGCATATTGGCAATCTGTTCCACAATATACCACGGCACCGTGCATTTACTGCCAGAGAAGAAAAGAGTGGCCGACATGTATAGGATGACTAATGTGGTAAAGTCTTAAGCTGCAAGTCTATTTATGTCTCTTGTAATTTCATTTATAGACAATTGCTGCTCAGATTGTTCATCCGGTGTCACATCTAATATATCCCTCTTCCTCCTCTTGACAAGAAGATCATCCAAAGCATCTTCAATAGATACTTTTGTGATCTTCTTTATATTGGGGAAAAAATGCTTTATAACCCCTCTATCTTTCATCGTACATGTCTTATTCATCATAAAATCTGCCCCATTGACAGGTAGACCAAAAGTTAGGGCAACATCCTCCACTGTTAACTCAATCTCTTTGCCCCCAATAGTAAAGGTCTTTGTATTCCTGTCATACTGGTCTAAAATACGCAGTACGGTAACGTTTGATTTTAGAGCCTTTTCAGCCCCAAATTCTTCATTGTAGAACGCCATGAAGATTGGGCCAAATGGGGTACTCTTCATCGCCTCTACGAAATCAGGCTGTATGTACTTTTTAAATTTCTTCATTAACTGGCACATTGGTTTTATGCTTGATCTCAGAGGACGAACCTGTATCTGTTGTTTACCTACGTAGGAAGAAAAATTAAACACTTTAGACCAATGATTATTTAAAAATTATAAGGGAATAAAAAGCATATTTGTTTTTTAATAAACTGCGACCTCGGTCGCAGTCATGCATTGCAAAAAAAAACAACTAGAATCAGGACTACACTGCAATCTAGGGTCGCACTACATGTACTGCGACCAAGGTCGCACTGCTACCAAGGTCGCATAGGACTACAGTGCAATCAGAGCAACTGCGACCAGGGCCAACACTGCGACCAAGGTCGCATAAGACTACAGTTCAAAAAGAAACAACTGCGACACAAGTTTGATAAAAACATATTATTTAAAATGAACTGCGACCTTGGTGAAGACTTGAGACTACAACTCTTATTTAAACAACTGCGACCCCATGTCGTCAGTATGTGAGAAAAAAAAAAGTAAATTTCATATACTGCGACCTACGTCGCATTCGTCTACAAGGAAAGGTAAAAAAAAAAAAAATTCCAAAGTCGCACAGATCTGAACTGCGACACAGTAAAACTAGAAGTAAATAATAAAAACTTTCAAAAAATAGGACCTTTATCGTCTAAAGTTTGAAAATCTCTTTCGTAATTGCGACCATGTTTCCAATATTTAAAAAAAATTTAAAAAACATGCGAGTTCAGAAATAAATCTTGAAAAAATTTAAAACTATAAAATACACAAAACCCTAAAATTTTTTGAAAATATCAATTTTTGTAGTACCTTTTTCGACGGATGATTTCTTAGGCGCCATCAGTTGCAAATATTTTTTTTCAAAAACGGATGAAATTTTTGAAGGAAAAGAACTAATTGGATCAGAACCGCCGGTTGAAGTTTTAGAGCTGTAAATTTTTTGGAAGACAATTTTTTTACAATAAGGTAAAAAGTTGTGATGGAGGGTATTTTCGGAAAATACAATGTTGAGGTGACTGGCATTAAATTGGGCGGGATTTTACAGGATTTTGTCCGCCAAATTTTTTAACAGATGTGGGGCGGTGATGTTGCCACGCCCGCAGGCTGAGAAAACTCTCTCAGCCCGCAGGCTGAGGTACAGTAAGCCCATATATATATATATATATATATATATATATATATATATATATATATATATATATATATATATATATATATATATATATATATATATATATATATATATATATATATACAGGAATATAAATATAGGTATATATATATATACCTATACCTATATGTACCTATATATACCTATACCTATATATACCTATACCTATATATATATATACCTATATATATATATATATATATATATATAGGTATATATATAATATATATATATATATGTATATATATATACACCTATATATATACCTATATATATATAGGTGTATATATATATACCTATACACACACACACAGGTATATATACCTATGAATATATATATATACCTATAAATATATATATATATATATATATATATATATATATATATATATATATATATATATATATATATATATATATATATATATATATAGGTATATATACCTGTGTGTGTGTGTATCTATATATACACACACACACACACACGCACACACACGCACATATATACCTATATATAGACACATATATATACCTATATATACATATACCCAGGAGTAAGTTTAAGATAATTATTGAAAAAGGAAACAGAAACGATCACTTCGAACAAGATTAGAAGCCGAATGCCCGGTGAAGGGTTCTGAACTTCTTCCTCGTGATTTCTCTTAATAAGAGTTAGAGGTGCACAATGCAATCTTGTTGTGGAAGTATTAATCGACAACCACACAGTATTAACAAAAGATGAAATAATATTTTGAAAAGATAAATTACAAATGGAATATGAACTTACAAGGCTTGTCTTGATACTATGACTTTTGAAACTGGATACAGGATAAGATAGGAATACAGTTTGAAAGGTTTAGGTGAAGATGGTAGTTGAAGAAGGTTGGATGAGGACTGAGGAATTTCTGGCTTAATTGCTGATTGCTATTTTCGCTCTGATACCAAAATAAACCCAGGAGTAAGTTTATGATGATTATATGAAAAAGGAAACAGAAACGATCACTTCGAACAAGATTAGAAGCCGAATAACCGGTGAAGGGTTCTGAAGTTCTTCCTCGTGATTCCTCTTGATAAGAGTTAGAGGTGCACAATGCAATCTTGTTGTGGAAGTATTAATCGACAACCACACAGTATTAACAAAAGATGAAATATTATTTTGAAAAGATAAATTACAAATGGAATATGAACTTACAAGGCTTGTCTTGATACTATGACTTTTGAAACTGGATACAGGATAAGGTAGGAATACAGTTTGAAAGGTTTAGGTGAAGATGGTAGTTGAAGAAGGTTGGTTGAGGACTGAGGAATTTCTGGCTTAATTGCTGATTGTTATTTTCGCTCTGCCTTTGACGAATGAAGGGGACTCTGATTAATAGAGAGTGTGGATGCTTCTGGAGGTGATGAGCTGTCCTGCATGATTGAGGGATGAGCTGTCCTTCTTGAAGGCATCTGCTTTTGGGCGAGTGCGTCACGTTCTTTGAGGTAAGGAATCTACTTTCCGTCAAGTCTCCTCTGTCATTTTTGAATTATTGCCGGTGAGTGGATTTACTTTTGAGCTGGAAAGATAAGTGCGTTGTCATTTTCGTCTTTTGCTTTTGATCTGGCGATGCTGTCGAATCGGGTGATGCTTTTGAGCTGGAGATGCTGTCTGCTTTTGTCGTCTTGTGATGAGTGACAGTATTTTGTCTTCTTGTGATGAGTGCTTTGTCTTCTGTCTTCTGATGGTGGAATCTGCAGAAAAGTGTCTCTTTCTTCTCTCTCTCTCTCTCTTTTTTTTTTTTACATATCAAAGGGATCTTGGCCACCGATGGGATCGGTGGAGGTGGAGGATGTCGTGGAGTTTGCCCGGGAACGGTTGAGTTGCTTCTGCATCTTCTTAAATTTTTGGAATTGTAAGAACTGTTGGAATTCGTCTTCTGAATCAGAGTCGTCTGGGAGTTGAACTGGGGTTTTGGAGTTGGATTTTGGAGTAGTGGAAGGATCCGTTTGCTTGGCAATTTGTTGAATATGATGTTGGAGTTTTTTGCCGGTGGCGAGGAATTCAGTAACTGTTGTGTCCGAACAAAGAGCTTGATTAAATTTGTCCTACCATTTAATTTTGAATTCTCAGAAGAGACTCATAGGAAATTTGTCGGCAATACTATAATGTTGAGCAACTCTGTAACTCCAATAGAAAATCCATGGAACCTTGAATTCTCTGTAGAACTATACTGTCTTGACATAGTGTAGTCCTTTGGCTTTGAGTAGGTAGGGATTGAAGCCTTTGAGTATTGCTGGTGGTAGAATATCTGTTGTGGGTCCGTATGAATGCCACCACTCATAGAACCAAATTGGAAAATCTTCTTGACAGTTTGAATGAAAGGTAAAAAAACCACGAATGATCAAATGGTCTGTAGAGGAATGCGCGATACCAGGCCATCCGATAATCATGATAGGAGTAACCTTTTGGAATATAATTGATATAAAATCCTTCATTGTAGTATAGGATGCCCATTCTGTCGGTTTGATTACTCTTTTGATGATGCATTTTGAATAAGAGATTCTGTCGGGATTATTTTTGTCTATAGAATGATATAGCTCAATAGAGCCAGAGTCAACGAGAACAAGTTCATAATATCGTTGAGTTTTGAGTGGGTCATCTGGAATCCATTGACAACCAGAAGGTAGGATTTTATTAACAAATGAGGAGAGGGTTTTGTAATCAGGAATTTCAGTAAAGGTGGTAAGGAGTAGATGTTCTGGATTCCTTTTGGTGAAATAAGGCGATGAATTAGATGTTGACTGAGGGCGTGATGTGTTTTGAATTTTGGCAGAAGGCGTTTGAAGAGTCATGGCATAAGGAAGAGGAGGAAAATTACCTAAGACTTGGAATTTATTGGGACTTTGAATAGGCGAGGATGAAAGTGATGAGAATTTTATTTCATAGTCATTGGAATTTGACGATCTTTTGAATCGAAGATTTGCCTTTGTCGGTACTCATTTTGAATTTGTGGTTAAGAATTCACGAGTTAGGAAATCGGGTAAGGAATTATTTGAACCTTTAAGATACTCTATATCAAAATCAAAAATAGAAAGAATGGCTTGCCATCTAGCAAAAATTTGCTTAGATGCAATATTTTGAACATCTTTTTCAAGAATAAATTTAGCGGATTGACAATCAATTTGGAGAAGGAATTTTTTATTCAGAAGATCATCTTGGAATTTAGAAATACATTAAACAATGAAAAGAATTTCCTTTTTGATGGTGGAGTAAGATTTTTGAGGACCGAGCCATACACCAGAATGAAATCTAACCAGTTGCTCATGAGATGTTTGTTGAAATCTTTGTTTCAGTATGCCACCATATCCTATATCCGATGCATCTATTTCAACTATCATGAATGCATGAGGATGAGGAATGCATAGACATGGTAATGAATGGACTTTCTCTTTAATTTGTTTGACTATTTGAGTATGCTTATCAGACCATGCTGGTGGATTTTTTTGGAGTCTTTGAAATAGTGGTGCACAAATTATTCGTATTTTTGGGATGAAATCAGATACGTAATTTAAACATCCTAAAAATCTTTGTAACTGGGTTTTATCTTTAATTTCATCGGTAAATTTGTTTGCAAATTCTATTGATCTATTGATTGGTGTTATGGTTCCCCTATGAATATTGTGAATTTAGAATTGTGAATTATAATATTTATGAATACAAACCATTTCTGATATGTGAATCCCTTAATAGTTGAAATGAAGTTAGAGTCGGAGGGTTCAGTGGTTGAAATGGTGATTTCGTTTAATGAAAAAGGTAACTGTTCTTCCGATATGGTTACAATTTCTTTTCCTTTATGGAGTTGAGTCTGAATAAGGCACATTTGGGTTTCGTATGCTAAATTTTTTGTTTCTATTTGGTTTAAATTTTCTTTAATATTCTTAATTTCTTCTTTTAATAATTTTATTTCTGTTCGAAGTTTATGAATGCTATTTGGTTGGGGCTTCAAGGTTGTATTTACGGGATAGGTCTCAAAAAGTTTTGAGATACTAAAAGGTTGAATTAGTTTATCCGTATTGTCTTCTTCATTGATTATTAGGGTTTTCAATTTTTCTAAATGTTCCTTTTGTTTTTCCGGGTCTGGAATCTGTTGTATCATATCGAATATCAATTCTTTTGAATCTTTTTTTAAAATTTTTGCCTTAGGTAATTTTAGAGTGTTTCTTGTATTAATCATATTAATTTGTTTACATGTACACGTATGGTCACTAGAACTTGAAGAATAGTAAAATCCATCATCTTCAGATATTTTATTAATTTCAGAATAGAGTTGTAATTTTTCTTTAAATTTTTCTTTTATGTTTGAATCTATATCTGATAGATTGTCTATGATTTCATTAATTCTATTTTTGCCTTTATTTTACATTTACTTGCGATGTGACCAGGTTTGCGACATTTATAACAAGTAATTCTTTTAGATTGATAATAATCTTCGTTTGAATGTTTTCGAGAATATTTGTATTTCTTTGGCTTATGCTTTTTATAAGGAATTATTTTTTGTTTGTGTTTCTTTTCTATTGAGGGAGCTTTTATTCCTGTGATGCCAAATGCTTCACAGAAAGGGCCCATTTCTTTTCGTTTATTATCGTATTTGGCTTGAAATTTTAATTCCTGACAGGCTAGTAGTGCTTCCTTTTTAACGAATGCAAATAATTGACCGTATGTAATAGTACTAAAATCAATATTATCATCTTCAATTCCCATGGCCTTTTTAATACTGGTGAAAACTCGTTGTGAAAATAAATTGGGTAGACCTGTAATAAATTTTTCTTTCCAAAAAGATTTGGTTGAATCGGATCGTTTTAACACATGAGTTAGAAACATATCTTTGTACCATCGAAAATCAGAAAGGGTTGGACATCAAAGGTTAGTAAGGAATATTTTTGAAGATCCTAATTCTTCTGCAGGGTTTCCTACAAAATGTGTTGCTATTGTGACGATGAGAAAACTAGTAGAATCATTGAAAATCACCTAGAGGGGGGTGAATAGGTGATAATGCTAATCAATGCACAATTAAAAATATGATGCAACAATCGCTCAAAACAAGACTAGAAGCCGGATGCCCTATGAAGGGTTCTGAACTCCTTCCTCGCGATTCCTCTTAAAATGAGTTGGAGGTGCACAATGCAATCTTGTTGTATGAGACTATGATTGATAAGATGAATGAAAACAAGTGAATATTGCAATGACAATTGAGAGCAAGTAATAAGTGCAATGAAAGTAAAGCAAGAAGCACAAGAAGGTAAACCAAATGCAAACACCAAGAATTGTTATCGAGGTTCGAGCACCCAGCTCTACTTCCCCGCCTTCCCCAGAAGGATTACTAACTCTTCCACTATCACAAAGATATTACAAATACACCAGAGTACCCAACTCCACAATCTCAAGAACAGGTAATCTCTTAGTAGTCAAAAGACCATAAACTTTCTCTTGCAAAATTCTCTTCCCTTACAAGGTCCTTAGAGAACAATGAGTAGGATATGAAGCTCTTGTGTGTAAGGAGAAAAGAAAAAGAAATCAGAGAGTTCTTGAAAACACTTCAGAAAATGAGAGAGAATTTCAGCCCAAAAACCAAGAAATCAAACTCTTTTGAATGCCTTAAACTTTTGAAACTTTTGCAAATTTTTCTTGTTAGAAGTGGTAAATGAACCTCTCCCCAAACACCCCTATTTATAGTAGAGGGCTAGGGTTTAGAGATAAAACTCACTTAAGGCTAATCAGGAAGTATTAAATTCAAAACATGTCATTTAAACATATTTAAGAGAGAAAAGGACAAAAATTAAACCAGCTTAGGAAATAGCCGTTACTGTATAAACGGCTATCTCGGTCGACTGGTCGGTCGACCGCAGTTCAAAATTAAGAGCCGTTGCCGGCTCTCGGTCGACTGACCGGTCGACCGAAATAAACAGAGAGCAAAGGTCTTACAGTCAGACAGGTTTGTAGGCAGAAGATTGCATATAAAAATATTTTGTACATATTATAAGAAATAAACTTAGAAATAAGATGTGTGCAAAAACGTGTGTGATGGAGCTTCAAACCTATTCACTATTCTTTAAAAAAACTATAAAACTAGAAACAATTCTATTGAAGTCTTCTTAAGCAATCTTGAAGTCTTGAGCCATGCTATGCCTTGCTAGAGCCTTCTCTTCTATGTTCCTTCTATGATGTGCAAAACGCCTTCTTTGCTTCATGAACCTAGAAGTTCTTGCAATAGCTATGCAATGGCCTCCAAATATGGTACTAACCTGAAACTTATCTTGAACAAACTTATTAGTACCAAATAGCTCTTATTTGTTTTGTTATCATCAAAACTCTAGACAAATGGAGAGTGTAACCTTATGGGCCAACAATCTCCCCCTTTTTGATGATGACAAAACAAATAATGCTATAAGCAAAAATATAGGGGAGGAGAAAGCTCCCCTTCAAATTATGCTATCATAAAAATAATGTAAGGTGCAAGCAAAAACCATAGGATTAAAAACCATGAAATAAAATACTTGCAAAAACACTTAAACTTAAAACATGAATTCGTAAAAACACATTAAAAACCAAAAACATGTATAAACTCATATGGAACCAAAACCATATGAACTCATAATTCTATCATAAAAACTCATTCTCCCCCTTTTTGTCATACATCAAAAAGGGTTAAGAAAACATTTTTATTCAATAACACAAACATTAAGTTCACTACAAATGAAGGAAAATCTAGAAAAATCAAGTGGTTTAGTGAAAATATCGGCAAGTTGCAAATCCGTAGAAACATAATCAATATCTATATCTCCTTTCTCAAAATGATCTCTAAGAAAGTGATATCTAATCTCAATGTGCTTGGTCTTACTATGTTGATTTGAATTTTTAGTCATGTGTATAGTACTAGTATTATCACAAAATATTTTTATATGGTCAAAATGCAAATCATAATCAAGGAGAGTATGTTTCATCCAAAGGACTTGTGCACAACAAGCCCCTGCGCAACATACTCCGCCTCGGCGGTTGAGAGAGCTACGGAGTTTTGTTTCCTAGAGGACCATGAGACAAGACAATTACCAAGAAATTGACATGTCCCACTAGTACTCTTTCTATCTACTCTAGAACCCGCATAGTCGGCATCCGAATAACTCGTCATTGAGAAATCTCCGGTTTTCGGATACCATAGACCCATTCCAATTGTGCCCTTAATATAACGAATAATGCGTTTTACCGTAATAAGATGGGACTCTTTAGGACATGATTGAAATCTAGCACAAAGACACACACTAAACATGATATCCGGCCTACTTGCCGTTAAATACAAAAGACTTCCTATCATGCTTCTATATAATTTAATATCAACATTTTTACCTTGGTCATCTTTATCAAGCTTGGTTGTAGTTGCCATGGGAGTGTTGCATGCCTTTGAGCCTTCAAGTCCAAACTTCTTTACGAGTTCCTTTGCATATTTGGCTTGGCTTATAAATGTCCCATTTTGCAATTGCTTGATTTGGAGTCCAAGAAAAAAATTAAGCTCACCCATTGAAGACATTTCAAATTCAAGTTGCATGACCTTTTCAAACTCCTTGCATAAAAGCTCATTAGTAGAACCAAAAATTATATCATCTACATAAATTTGCACAATTAAAATGTCATTATCAACATGCTTAGTGAAAAGAGTTGTGTCTACTTTGCCTTTAACAAAATCATTTGAAATGAGAAAACTAGAAAGCCTTTCATACCAAGCTCTTGGAGCTTGTTTCAATCCATACAAAGCTTTATCAAGTTTAAAAACAAAATTAGGATGAACATGATCAATAAAACCGGGAGGTTGTTCAACATAAACTTCTTCATTTATAAAACCATTCAAAAATGCACTTTTCACATCCATTTGAAAAAGTTTAAAATTTTTAAAAGATGCAAAAGCTAGTGTCATCCGTATGGCTTCAAGCCGTGCTACGGGTGCAAAGGTCTCCTCAAAGTCAATTCCTTCAACTTGAGTGTAACCTTGGGCCACTAACCTAGCTTTATTCCTAATGACATTTCCGGACTCATCCATCTTGTTTCTAAAGATCCACTTAGTACCAATTATTGGTCTATCGTGGGGCCTAGGAACTAGGTGCCAAACTTGGTTGCACTCAAATTGATTGAGTTCCTCTTGCATGGCAAGCAACCAATATGAGTCCGCCTCGGCTTCGAGGATGCTTTTGGGTTCAAAATGAGAAATGAAAGCAAAGTTACCACATAGGTCATAGAGTTTGGAGCGAGTTGTTACCCCTTTAGATGCATCACCTAAGATGAGCTCCTTGGGATGATTTGTAGCGTATCTCCAAGCTTTAGAAAGCGGTTGAGAGCTTTCCTTTTTATCCTCTTGAACATCACCAATAGGTTCTTGCTTTTCTTCTTGAGTGGGTGAGTCTTTCAAGGATAGTCTCTCCATGTCTTCACCTAATGGGTCAATCTCTACAACATTCTCAACAACCACATTAGATTCTTCAAATTTAACATGCATGGATTCTTCAATGGTAAGTGAAGATCTATTGAATACTCTATAAGCTTTGCTAGTAGTAGAATATCCAACAAAGATTGCTTCATAAGCCTTAGCATCAAATTTACCCAAGTTATCTTTAGTATTTAAAACAAAACACTTGCATCCAAAAACTTTGAAATATGCAACATTTGGTTTTCTAGAATGATACATTTCAAAAGATGTTTTGGAAGAATTTTTACACAAATAAATACGATTTGAAATATAGCATGCGGTGTTTACAGCCTCGGCCCATAGATATTGAGGGAGGTTATATTCACTTATCATTATCCTAGCCATCTCTTGAAGTGTTCTATTTTTCCTTTCTACAACTCCATTTTGTTGTGGAGTCCTAGGACAAGACATTTCATGCTTGATTCCCTTTTCATCACAATAAGTCATGAAGAGTTGGTTAACAAACTCACCACCTCTATCACTCCTTATTTTCAAAATCGAAAAACCTTTTTTCTTTTTCAACCCTTTTTCGAAAAATTTTGAAATGAGGAAAAGTTTGATCTTTGTGTTCCAAAAAGAAAACCCAAGTGAAACGGGAAAAATCATCAACTAAAACAAATGCAAATCTATTACCATTTAAACTCTTAGTTTTAGTTGGTCCAAAAAGATCCATGTGAATTAGTTCTAAAGGCCTAGTTGACATGATATCCTTGATTGGTTTGAAGGAAGACTTGGTTTGTTTCCAAGTTGGCATGCACCACAAATGCGGTCTTTTTCAAACTTCAAGCAAGGTATACCCTTCACCAATTCCTTAGAATTAATCCTAGAAAGATGTTCAAAAGATGCATGTCCTAATCTTCTATGCCAAAGCCAAGAATTTTCATCAAAAGCATTCAAGCATTTAGTAGAACAATCTAAATTAAGCATGTCAATGATATAAACATTATTGTCACGAAAACCGGTGAGAATACAATCATTAGATTTAACATCAAAAATCTTGCAAGAAGAATCATCAAAAATAACTTTAAGTCCACGGTCACAAAGTTGACTAATGCTAAGCAAATTATGTTTCAAACCATCAACAAGAACAACATTTTCTATAATAGGAGATGCACCAATTTGAATGTTACCTATACCGATGATAGTTCCCTTGGAGTCATCCCCGAAGGTGACGGTGCCACCTTCCATGTATCTTGATAGGGTTGTAAAGTTATTGATGTCCCATGTCATGTGTCTTGAACAACCACTATCAAGGTACCACCGCTCCTTACGTCTTGGAGCCTTGGTGTGTACCTACATCAAATAATTTAGGACTTGATTTTGGTACCCACATTTTCTTGAGTCCTAATGAGTTAGTGTCATGAACCCATACAAGATTATTTGATCTATTTACTTGATCATTACAAAACTTAGCTAAATGTCCATTCTTACCACAATAGGTACATCTATACACTCTACCATATTTAAAAGCATAGTGAGTGTGTGATTTGTGAGCATGAGAATTGTGAGCATGAGAGGATTTAGCATGAGTGTTATGTGTAGCGTGAGCATGTGGGATTTTGACATGAGAAGCTTTAGTATGAGAAGTGTGCTTTTTAGAAAACATATCCTCAAGTTTCTTAGTGTTAAAAGCACAATCCTTCAACACCTTTTCAAAATCAACCATTTTAGTTTTTAAAGAAGAAATTTCTTTTTCATCAATCATAGGAAATTTTGCTTTGCAAGAAACTTTGTGAGCACTAAATTCTTTTTGAATAGAAATGAGATTGGAAGAAAGTTCATCTTTTTCTTTAGAAACCATAGAAAGTTGATTTTTAAGAAAAATAACTTCCTTTTCCAATTTAGAGCATTCAATCTTTTTATTATCATAGGTTTCGGAGAGTTCAACAAAAGCATGCACAAGAACTTATTTACTTAATTCATCTTCTTCATCATCAAGAGGTTGTAGGGTTACCTTAGGTGTGTTTGCCATGAAACACATGTTCGCCGTTGTTTTTCATTATGTTTGCAAAGGGGAAAAACTTACAAAAAAGAGTTTGAGGAGCTAAATTACAAGTATTCTTAAAAAGATTACAAGTAGATCTCCTCAGAGATTCTGGAGAAGTGTGCCGATAGGAGTCTGGTCAGCGCGCGACCACTTTGTCCCTTTGACGATGCGAGCGATAAGATTCCCTTCTCGCCTGGTTCGGGGAATCAGAGAACAGAAGGTTGGTAGAACCCTCTTGCTGCTTCTCAAAATCGCCTTCAATAAGGAATTCCTTCTCGCCTGGTTCCGGAGATTCCTTGAGAAGAAGGACGATATTAGGGTATCAACACCCTGGCTAGAGAAAGCAATTCTCTAAAAGGTCTCTGAATTCGAGAGCGCACGGTGCGTCGTGAAGAAGCCTCTGCTTGTGGAGTCCTCTTTTCGTCTTCGATCGATCGTCCTCTCTCCTTGTACCCCTGGCGGGTTATTTATAGGGAGAGCAAGGGTATAATCGTCCCTTGAAGATATGAAAACAGATTGAATCAAATCTGTTTAAATCTGGAAAGTAGCCTTGCTGCGAGGCTAAGATCGGCTTCTGCGAAGCTAGAATTGGCAGGTCGGTTCATCTTCTTGATCCTTTCCATATCGTTGGAGGATTTCCCCTGATCTTCTTACTCGTTTTAGAAGAGTCAAGAGATTGTGGCAATCAACTGCCAAATTTGATCTCTGATTTGATCTTGATTGGATTTGATCTAATTGGATCCGATCTCATCTGGAGATTTGATTGGTCAAAGGTTGACCATAGCAGACCAGCGGTGGCGCTGCCCGCATTGAGCTCGTAATAGAGACGGTTTCTGGCGAAGTCCGAAAGAAAACCCTTTGGCGGAGCTGGAAGTCCTCTGTGGCAAAGTTGCGAGTTAGCTTCCTGGCGAGGCTTTGGATGGCTTCGAGGCGAAGTCGAGTGATATTAGCCTCTCAAGCGAGGCTATCCCTTTGGGCTCGTGCGATGCTAAGTGCTAGCATCTTAGACCTGCTGAGGTCTGTTTAGAAACAATCCGGGTTCACTGTCTGCTTGCTGGATCAGTGGAGTCCAAGTTGCTTCCTTGTCCCTCGGAGATGGGTGAAAACTGGTCTTCAGCTCGTCTGTCACTTGTCTTTTGTAAATGTCAACAAGTTTAGACATTGTTCGGACCAATAAGAATCTTGTCTTTTTTAAGTGTCAACAAGACCCCCTTCAAAGTTTTCAGAAGTCTGCAATGGCTCAGACTTTGAAATACTTTGAACTGCTTTGATCGGTGGTGTGTGGAGTATGAACGTCGCCATGATGGTTGAGTTCAGCTTCGCTTTGAATCCTGCTTTGGGATGTAGATTCGCCGAGGAATCACACAGAGGTTCGTGACTCTGAGTAGCTTCGCGTGCGGGTAGCTCCGCGGCTAGATAAGTTCGCTCTGGAACATTTGTCGCTTTTCCCGAGGCCAACAGCCGTGGGCCAGTTACGAGGAGGATCACTTCTTCTCTCGCACTGATCGAGGGAGATATTCTCCGATTTGCACGTTTCCGAGGGAGGATATTCCCTTTCTTCAAGGCGCAATAAGTGCCTTTATGAGGGAGACGTTTCTCCCTTCGCACGGTTCCAAGGGGAACTGTCCCTTTTCTCAAGGCGCAGTAAATGCCTTAAATGCGCTCGTGTTTCCACGCTTGAGGTGGCAGCGCTCAGGCCATGGGGCCTATAAATAGGACACTTGAGGTCCTCTGAAGAGAGAAGTGATCTGCTCTTCTTCTCTTCTCTTGGTTGAGAGAGATACTCAGATCTCTGAACTAGTGGGGATGCCCACTCTGGTTATTATCCGGCCAAGGACCGGTAAGTCTTGATCATTCAACGACTTCACCGATTAGGGAATTCATCTCCCTTAATTCAGCTTTAGCGGCTGCTTCAGGGATTAGCTTCCCTTGTTCTCCATTTAACTGATCTGCGGAGAAGGATTTCAGCATAGCTTCCCAGCGAAGCTATCATCTTGACTTGGTCAGAGAAAGATCACTGCATGTTAAGTCCGCTGCACAGGTAGAACTTGGGACCTGGTATCTTCAAGGTTGAGCCAGTCTTGCCATATAGGTGAGGCTAAGACTATGTCCCATAGGATCAGTCTGGCTTAGCCGTATAGGCGAGGCTAGGACTTGGCGTTTGCTGAGCTAGCCCATCACTGCTGTGCGAGCGAGGCTTATCCTCTGCTCCAATCGAAATCGGATTGCTTCGTCCCAAAGAATTCGGCTTTAGCGCTTTTGCAGTATCTTTTGTGTTTAACTGCTAACTTGCTCCAATTTTGCATTGCAGTGAGCTATGTTCGTCGATCTTGTGTCTTGATGAAAGAGACCGAAAAGTTGCCTTATGCTTTCCCGGTTGAAGCTTTACTTTTAAGCAGGAGGAACAACTTGGGGCAGCTGATGTGTGTCCCAGAGGCTATTGGCAGCCTCTTATCCGAGATGATTCGTTCTGAGGTGAGGCTGGTAGCCGCTTTGTCGGAGATGATCCGCTTCGGGATAGTGGACATCACCTGTGAGATCACTGGCATCATTGCCAACTTTCAACTTTGGTGGCCTTTGTCGGGGACGATTCACTTCGGGAAAGCGGGCTTCACACCTGTTAGATCACTGGCATCATTGCCAATTCCCATTATAGGTGGTCTGACGTGTTGGCGGCGATAAGTTTTATTGCCAGGCTTCAACAAAGATGACCTCGCTTTCTAGTGGCAAAATCTGCCATTTTTGTGGAGAATTATGGCCGTGTCCTCGTGGCACCATCTGTTCCTATGCGAAGGCTTACGGCCTTGTGTAGGAGGAAGGCCTTTCGTGTCCAGTTGGTCAGGCTTGGAAGCAGATAAAACCACTTGTATGCTTTTTTGCGCACATGATCCTGTTGAACAACTGAATGTGTTGTATGAAACACAACTTTGATGTAGTATCGATGTACCTCTCCTTTTAAATCAAATGAAAGTTCATCTTCTGATCATCTGATTTTTGCTTACTTTCATTGAAAGTTTGGCCATAGCGGGGCTAAACTGTATGCGGAGTTAAGGACATAGTCCCTTCTTTGAATGAATTTCGCGAAACTGGTGTATCCGCGAGCAGCGCCTTCTTAAGGGGCTAAGATAAGCCTTTCGGCGAAGTCCCTGAAGGATTGCGCGAAGCCCGCATTTTAATCCAGGGCGAAGTTAACCCTTAGTGGGATTGAATCAGCGCTTCTCGGGGAGGCGCTTCGGGCGGCGTTTCAAATTAATTCGAAACGGCGGCTTTGTGCCTTTTTCGAGGCCTCGTTTCAGGCACTGATTGGCCTATAAAAGCCCGATCGGGCTGAGCAGGAAAAGATCTCCTTTTTCAGAGAAATTTTTGACTTTCCCTCTACCTCTTCCTTCTTCGTTCAGAGAACTTTGAGAACTTTTGCAGCTCTTCAATGGCGCCCAAAAGACGAGCGGGTAAAGAAGTGGCGACTTCTGCAGCGGAGGGTCCTCCTCCTTCGGTCATCGAGCGACCAGTCACCGGTAAGAGACTTTCCCTTCTGATTTAGAGACTGCGGTCTCTCTTTCCCTTAAAGCCGATCTTTGGCTGCCAGGATGATCGAATATGATCTGTCCTTATTAGGGAACCCGTTCCCATGGATTTCCCTATTTTCCTTGCACAGGGAATAAAGAACTGAACAGTTCTTCTTTAGGCTTCCGTACGAAGCCATTACTTGGGTTGTCTTCGTCCTGTTGAGGAACAAGATGAGGGTCTGTCCCTTCAGTCGTGGCCGTCAAGGATGGTTTTCTGACCATAATGCCCTTTTGATGACGTCAGCCCTTAAGGCTATACCTCTTTTGTTTAGGCGAAGTTAGTACTTAGGCACTTTCTGCGACACGCAGACTTTCCTGCGGGATTAGGTTTTGTTAAAGCCATTGCCTTGTCTACTTTGCTCGCTGGGCGAAGCTATACCTTGGTGGTATTCATATCTTTGCGTTCGCTTTGGTTGGTGAACTAATCGCAGTTTCTCTTTGTTCTTGCAGTGCACTATACTCCTGGTCCCTCAAACAACCTGTTCGGGATGACCATGGGATCGGATGGCAATATGAGTTTGCAATTTCAAGGGCAGGCTTCTCTGTTCAGTGAGCGGAGTTCCATCGTTCGGGACACGCTCATTCATAGTGGTGATCAATATACCACTAGGAGTATCCTAACCACAGCTCCTCTTGAAGACATTGACCGTCAAGTTTATAGGAGGCCCGATTTCATGTTCGGGGATGCTGCACCAGACCCTGACCACCAACTACATGCAGGGGAAGGGCAGTGGATTTTCCAGTTGGATGGCGAGAGGTTCTACCTTCCGTCCAACAAGCGCCATTTTTCTTTGTCTTCCTTCCAGTGCGTGACGCAGGCTCGGAAGATGGCATGGGATGTGAGCCGGAGTGCTGACTCTGTCCACATAGGAAAATTGATGTTTCAATCTCCTGGTTATGCAAGAGCGGGGCCTCCTCGTTGCATAATGGGCCTGCATCCTGGGAATGTGTCACGAGACATCCCAGTGGGAGAAAACCCTGCAGTGGCGTTGACCTTTGGCAACCAATTCTTCAAGGTCAATGGGAACTATCCGGCTACTGACTTCAGGACTCCAGGCTGGATTCACCCTCCGAAAGCATGGTGGGTGGATTTGACTACTTATATCCTTGCTCATTTCGAGGAGGATCTGGAGGGGTTAAACCTCTATGAGGCCGTCAGGGCGACCTGTTACGGCATTGAGATGAATGTGGCGTGCTTCTACGCCATCTTTGAATTGTATTGCCCAGCTTCAGGGACCTTCTTCACCCCTGTTGGCGAATTGGGTATGGCCTTGCATGAGATGTGGGAAGTCTCTGCTCTGCCTTTTGGATCTCTTCCCTATGAAGAGTACTTCCCATGCGAGGCAGAATTGGCCCTTCTGGAGAAGCAGGAGCCTGCCTTGTTCGAGACCTACAGGGAGCTAATGTGCCACTTGTATATTTGCTCCAGTATGCATGGAGGCAGTAAGGGAACCTCTTGCAGCTTGAAGAGTTGGGGAGACTATTTGTTCCCAGATATGGAGAACGCTCCTGAGGCAGCACATTGCAGAGTTGCTGATGAAGACATCTTTGACCGGATGCAAAAGCACTCCCAAGGGGATCTAGTTGTGAAGGAAGACGATGGTCCCTATGAGCAGGGTGATGTTCTTCGAAGCTTCCATCATCAGGCTCGCAGGCCGATGTCCCGGAAAGCACTTCTGGCTGGTTTCCTAACAGTCTGGCTGAAGAGGTGCGTGGTGCCGTCTTCTTCGGGTGACATCGTTCATCCGAATGTTTTGCTGCCTGCTGTTCGTTTGGTTCATGGTCGTCCTCTGGGACTTCTTTCGGCTATGGTATGCTGTATCCAGAGAGGCCTTCGTGCATTGACGGAGGCTTTTTGCAGGCCACCAACGACGAAGCGTGGAAAGGGGACCATTTTACCCCGCGACGGACCTAACCCCAGAATAGGTCTGCCGTATACTTACTTGATGGCGTGGTTCGCCTTGCATTGTCCTTCTCTAATCGGAGCTGGAGAGGATCCCCCGCAGGATGTTCGAATGGCGCTCCTCCGCCGATTCGAAGGATGCTCATGGCAGAAGAAATACGTGGCTGAGGCCCGTAAATTAGTACGTCGCTATGACGTCTATAGTCTCTTCCGCTGTTTTCCCCGTATTCGGGGTGCAGGCTATGGGGAAGAGTTCAAAGATGCGGGAGAGGGACAGTCGTCCCTGAGCCGGGGAGTTTTTGAGTGGCTGGTCAGCATCCGGCCTTCGCATTTGTTGTACAGAAGCGAGGATACCTGCTACCTGGAGCCCTATATTCCAAGTCGGTTTGCCCGTCAGTTTGGGTATGACCAACTGTATGTGGGCAATCCGAATCTCAATTTGGCTTTCATGGGGAGCCTTATTGATGGAGCCCGTGCCTGGCGATTCTTCACCGCAGGCGGTACCGGGGCGCGGCTGCGTACGCCGTTGAAGAATCCCAATCTCTTAATGACCCTATGTTTTTGCCAGTGGTATGCAACTTCCAACTCCACACCTTTTGGGTTCAATGCTAACAGCTCTGGTGTGAAGTTAATTTCTCAGCGGCTGAGACAGAAGGCTTCTGATAAAAGGGAAGGCAAAAGGGTTCGCACTCCAGGTATAGAGGAGTTTGTTGCTGTGGAAGACAGCGAGGCCTCAGATGCCGAGAGTCCTCGCTTCGAGGTGGGAGCGGGGACTGAGACTCCTGCAACTGGCTCTGGTGTGATGGGGATGGCTCCATCTCGTTGTATAGAAGAAGTGGAGGAAGAGGATTCCGAAGTCCACTTCAAAAGAAAGCGGGCAGGTAGCTCTCGTAGGAAATCATTGGCGAAGAAGCCCCGCCGCCAAGCTCCTACGATTGTCGTAGAGGGTTATCCCTCTACAGCGATTCTTCCTGCTGCCCCATTAGCAGCTGAACCGTCAGTTGCTGAACCGACTAGTGGTGAATTCGCTCCAGGCCTGGGTAAGATTAACCCTGTCCATATAATACGCCTTTTTGTGTGTTCCCATTGACTTATTATCAATCCTTTTTGATTGTAGGAGCTGAGGCAGCTGGAGAACAAGGGGAACATTATGATCCCCTATTCACTTATGGAGTTGAAGCTGGTTCCTGTGCCCTTCCGGAGGAGTCCGGAGGTGATGTGGCTGACATCGGTCCTTCGGGCGCTGGGACTTCTAAAGGAAGTCCTGAGGCATCGAGTTCTATTGGGTGGTCCACAGGATATTCGGCAAGCGAAAGCGAGCCGGCTGTTCGTGCTGATTCTGGCAAAAATTTTCCGATGGAGCCCCTGGAGACTGATGCGGCTGACGAGATGTTCGAGGCAACATCATCCTTTGGTATTGTCCTAACCTCTTGGCTTCTTTTGCATGTAGCGTCCCGACTAACCGTAGTCTTGTTACAGGTGTTCGGCCTCAAGATGCATCAGCTTTAAGAGAGCCGGAAGATCCCCCCGAAGGGTCAAGGGGTGACATGAGCGCTTCGACCACGGCTGATGCTGCTGTACTGGATGCGCTGTACGGCGACCTGCCTTCTTATCGGCCCAAGTCAGCCGAAAGATCAGAGGTTGAAGGGGGAGCAGTTCCGGAGGTGTCCTCACTCCCAACTACATCAACGAGTGAGGTGCCGACAATATTGCCAAGTATGGAACTGAGGGTGATTACAAGCCCTACTTCCCCAACTCTGGTGGTTGAGCCTGCTGTTCAGGAGATGGTTGCCAGCCCTACCTCAGCGGTGGCTAGCGCGCTGATTTCCATGAAGACTCCGCAGAGATCACTGACAATCTGCCCTGCTGTTGATGTTCCCATTGCTCCTTCCACGATAGTGTCGACCAGGCTGGTGGATTTCTCTGAAGTTACCTCTCTACCAGAAGTGGCCGAGGTTGAGAACGACTACATAGGTGATCTCGTCGATAGCTTTTATAAAGGCTTAGGGCGAACTATCGACCTGGTCTTGAAGGGCTCGAATATGCCGTTCTCAAAGTTAAAGGTGGTCCTCTCCCGTGGCATTGAAAGTATTCGGGATTTTGAGGGGTATCACTAGGCTACTGCTTTGGAACTCCTGGTGGATGAATTCGAGAAGGATGTAGAGGAATGGCGCCGTCTCAGCAGCTCGGACCTGGAGTCTTTAGTGGGTGAGCGGTTCGCGCGTCTTGTCGCTCAAAAGCACGAGGCCCGGCTTGCCGCTCAAGAGGCTGCTAAGGCTATCTCTTCTGACTTGAAATCCTTGGAAACAAGGCAGGCAGAGGTCAGAAATGCGATTGACGCCTCTACCAGTGCTCTTCTTGACGCTGAAGACAAGATTGGGAAGGCTGAGGAAATGATCAGGAAAGCCAATCTTATTTTATCCAAGGCTAAACTGGTGCGTCTTGAAGAAACTGCGCGGCTTGAGCAGCTCAAGGCTCAAAGTTACGAACTCTCGCAGCAGGGATTGTCACAGAGGGCAACTTTGGCGGAGGTTGAAGCTCGTCTGACCCAGGCAATGGATTTCAATGAGGCCGAGCTGAGGTCGCAGGCGCTTGCCCAGGCGGCTGATAACAGGAGGATGAGGCTGGCTTCCCTTGGAGAGCGGATCAGATCCTACAATGTACGACTGTAGGTCGTAATACATATGCTTCCATGTATCCCTCCTTTTTGGAATTAATGAAAATAATCATTTTTTGTTTTGACTCCCTGTTGAATCTCCAAATTGCTCCGCTTTCTGAATTGTCGGTTCCAAATTGTATTGGTGCCATTTGAGAGAATAGTCCTTTGTTGGATTGAATGCTGAGACTTGGCAGTCTGTCAGTTCAGAGGTCACGATGACATAACTGGTTGAGGAGCCACCAAGCTTCAAAGTTGGTGATACTTGTCTTTTGTAAATGTCAACAAGTATCGAGACCTGTCTTTTGTAAATGTCAACAGGGCTCGGAATTGAGACTTAGCTGTCTGCTGGTTCAGAGGTCGCAATGACATAACGATTGAGACGCCACCAAGCTTCAAAAATTGGTGATACTCGTCTTTTGTAAATGTCAACGAGTATCGAGACCTGTCTTTTGTAAATGTCAACAGGGCTCGGAATTGAGACTTAGCTGTCTGCTGGTTCAGAGGTCGCAATGACATAACCGATTGAGACGCCACCAAGCTTCAAAAATTGGTGATACTCGTCTTTTGTAAATGTCAACGAGTATCGAGACCTGTCTTTTGTAAATGTCAACAGGGCTCGGAATTGAGACTTAGCTGTGAAAATCACCTAGAGGGGGGGTGAATAGGTGATAATGCTAATCAATGCACAATTTAAAAATATGATGCAACAATCTCCCAAAACAAGACTAAGAGCCGAATGCCCCGTGAAGGGTTCTGAACTCCTTCCTCCTGATTCCTCGTAAATAAGAGTTGGAGGTGCGCAATGCAACCTTGTTGTATGGGACAATGATTGACAAGATGAATGACAACAAGTGAATATAACAATGACAAGCAAAAGCAAGCAACAATAGCAATGAAAGTAGTGCAAGAACAAGGAAAGTAAACCAAACGCGAACACAAAGAATAGTTATCGAGGTTCGAGCACCCAGCTCTACTTCCCCGCCTTCCCCAGAAGGATTCCAACCACTTCCACTATCACAAAGATGTCACAAATATACCGGAGTACCCAACTCCACAATCTCAAGTACAAGTTCTCTCTTGGTAGTCAAAAGACCACAAACTTTCTCTTTCAAAATTTTCTTCCCTTACAAAGGTCCTTAGAGAACAATGAGTAGGAATGAAGCTCTTGTGTGCAAAGAGAAAAGAAAATGAAATCAGAGAATTCTTGAAAACACTTCAGAAAATGAGAGAGAATTTCAGCACAAAAACCAAGAAACCAAGCTCTTTTGAATGCCTTAAACTTTTGAATTTTTCTTGTGATAATTAGGTAATCCAATCTCTCCCCAAACACCCCTATTTATAGGAGAGGGCTAGGGTTAGAAGATAAAACATTTTTAAGGCTAATCAGAATGTATTAAACCCAAAACAAGTCATTTAAACTCACTTAAGTGAGAAAAAGACAAAAATAAACAGCTCAAAAAACTAGCCGTTTACTGTTCAACGGCTAGTCCGGTCGACCGGTTGGTCGACCGCCTATTCAAAAATCTGACCGTTGCAGGCCAGCGGTCGACCGCCCGGTCGACCTAAGAAACTCGAGAGCAGACTGGCTTACATTCGGTCGACCGTCCGGTCGACCGGAAAACGTGCACACGGATACGTGCACAGCCAGAACTCCGGTCGACAGGGCCGGTCGACCGTCTCGACCTGTCATAGCTACGGTCGACCGGTCGGTCGACCGGCTCAGGTCAAAAACCAGATTTAAAACACTATTTTGAAAAGACTTTGATTTTTATGAAAAATATCTTTAAATAGTATTAAGTATAAAACATAAAAATTGATTTGTAGGCAGAGGATTTTGTATCAAAATATTTTTGTACATTTTATAGAAAATCATCTTAGAAACAATATGTGCGCAAAAACGTGTGTGATTGAGCTTCAAACCTATCCATCATTCTTTAACAAAATTCTAAACCTATAAAACTAAAAACAAATCTTGTTGAGCAATCTTCAAGTCTTGAGCCATGCTATGCCTTGCTAAAGCCCCTTCTTCTATGTTCCTTCCTTGATATGCAATATGCCTTCTTTGCTTCATGAAACCTAGAAGTTGTTGCAATAGTAAAGCAATGGTCTCCAAATATGGTACTAACCTGAAACTTATCTTAAACAAACTCATTAGTACCAAATAGCACTAATTTGGTTTGTCATCATCAAAACTCAATAAATGGAGAGTGTAACCTTTTGGGCCAACAATCTCCCCCTTTTTGATGATGACAAAACAAATAGGCTATAAACAAAAATATAGGGGAGGAGAAAGCTCCCCCTCAAATTATGCTATATTAAACAAGGAAAAACAATGTAATTTGTAATTTGCAAGTAAACATCATGAAACCAAAAACCATGAAAATATAAAACGCTTGCAAAACACTTAAACTCAAATTACAAGAATTCATGAAAACACATCAAAAACTAAAAACATATATAAACTCATATGGAACCAAAACCATATGAACTCATAATTCTATCATAAAAACCTCATTCTCCCCCTTTTTGTCATACATCAAAAAGGGTTACGAAAACATTTTTATTCAATAACACAAACATTAAGTTCACCACAAATGAAGGAAAATCTAGCAAAATCAAGTGGTTTAGTGAAAATATCGGCTAATTGCAAATCCGTAGAAACATAATCAATAACTATATCTCCTTTCTCAAAATGATCTCTAAGAAAGTGATATCTAATCTCAATGTGCTTGGTCTTACTATGTTGATTTGCATTCTTTGTCATATGTATAGTACTAGTATTATCACAAAATATTTTTATATGGTCAAAATGCAAATCATAATCAAGGAGAGTATGTTTCATCCAAAGGACTTGTGCACAACAAGCCCCCGCGGCAACATACTCCGCCTCGGCGGTTGAGAGAGCTACGGAATTTTGTTTCCTAGAGGACCATGAAACAAGACAATTACCAAGAAATTGACATGTCCCACTAGTACTCTTTCTATCTATTCTACAACCCGCATAGTCGGCATCCGAATAACTCGTCATTGAGAAATCTCCGGTTTTCGGATACCATAGACCCATTCCAATCGTTCCCTTAATATAACGAATAATACGTTTTACCGCAATAAGATGAGACTCTTTTGGACACGATTGAAATCTAGCACAAAGACACACACTAAACATGATATCCGGCCTACTTGCCGTCAAATACAAAAGACTTCCTATCATGCTTCTATACAATTTAATATCAACATTTTTACCTTGGTCATCCTTATCAAGCTTGGTGGTAGTTGCCATGGGAGTGTTGTAAACCTTTGAGTCTTCAAGTCCAAACCTCTTTACGAGTTCCTTTGCGTATTTGGCTTGACATATGAAGTTCCCATCTTGCAATTGCTTGATTTGGAGTCCAAGAAAGAAATTGAGCTCACCCATTGAAGACATTTCAAATTCAAGTTGCATGACCTTTTCAAAATCCTTGCACAAAAGCTCATTAGTAGAACCAAAAATTATATCATCAACATAAATTTGCACAATTAAAATGTCATTATCAACATGCTTAGTGAATAGTGTTGTGTCTACTTTGCCTTTAATAAAATCATTTGAAATGAGAAAACTAGAAAGCCTTTCATACCAAGCTCTTGGAGCTTGTTTCAATCCATACAAAGCTTTATCAAGTTTAAAAACAAAATCGGGATGAACATGATCAACAAAACCAGGAGGTTGAGCAACATAAACTTCTTCATTAATAAAACCATTCAAAAATGCACTTTTCACATCCATTTGAAAAAGTTTAAAATTTTTGAAAGATGCAAAAGCTAGTGTCATCCGTATGGCTTCAAGCCGTGCTACGGGTGCAAAGGTCTCCTCAAAGTCAATTCCCTCAACTTGAGTGTAACCTTGGGCCACTAACCTAGCTTTATTCCTAATGACATTTCCGGACTCATCCATCTTGTTTCTAAAGATCCACTTAGTGCCAATTATTGGTCTATCGTGGGGCTTAGGAACAAGGTGCCAAACTTGGTTGCGCTCAAATTGATTGAGTTCCTCTTGCATGGCAAGCAACCAATATGGGTCCGTCTCGGCTTCGAGAATGCCTTTGGGTTCAAAATGAGAAATGAAAGCAAAGTTACCACATAGGTCATGGAGTTTGGAGCGCGTTGTGACTCCTTTAGATGCATCACCCAAGATGAGCTCCTTAGGATGATTTGTAGCAAATCTCCAAGCTTTGGGAAGCGGTTGAGAGCTTTCCTCTTTATCCTCTTGAACATCACCAATAGGTTCTTGCTTATCTTCTTGAGCGGGTGAGTCCTTCAAGGATAGTTTCTCCATGTTCTCACCTAATGGTTCAATCTCTACAACATTCTCAACAAACACATTAGATTCTTCAAACTTAACATGCATGGATTCTTCAATGGTACGAGAAGATCTAATGAATACTCTATAAGCTTTACTAGTTGTAGAATATCCAACAAAAATTGCTTCATAAGCCTTAGCATCAAATTTACCCAAATTCTCTTTAGTATTCAAAACAAAACATTTGCATCCAAAAACTTTGAAATATGCAACATTAGGTTTTCTAGAATGATACATTTCAAAAGATGTTTTGGAAGAATTTTTACACAAATAAATACGGTTAGATATATAGCATGCGGTGTTTACGGCCTCGGCCCATAGATATTGAGGGAGGTCATACTCACTTATCATTGTCCTAGCCATCTCTTGAAGTGTTCTATTTTTCCTTTCTACAACTCCATTTTGTTGTGGAGTTCTAGGACAAGACATTTCATGCTTAATTCCCTTTTCATCACAATAAGTCATGAAGAGTTGGTTAACAAACTCACCACCTCTATCACTCCTTATTTTCAAAATCGGAAAACCTTTTTCTTTTTCAACCCTTTTTTGAAAAATCTTAAAATGAGAAAAGGTTTGATCTTTGTGTTCCAAAAAGAAAACCCAAGTGAAACGGGAAAAATCATCAACCAAAACATATGCATATCTACTACCATTTAAGCTCTTAGTTTTAGTTGGTCCAAATAAATCCATATGAATTAATTCTAAAGGCCTAGTTGACATGATATCCTTGATTGGTTTGAAGGAAGACTTGGTTTGTTTCCCAAGTTGGCACGCACCACAAATGCGGTCTTTCTCAAACTTCAAGCAAGGAATACCCTTCACCAATTCCTTTGAATTAATCCTAGAAAGATGGTCAAAAGATGCATGTCCTAATCTTCTATGCCAAAGCTAAGAATTTTCATCAAAAGCATTTAAACATTTAGTAGAACATTCCACATTAAGCATGTCAATGATATAAACATTATCATCACGAAAACCGGTAAGAATACAATCATTGGATTTAATATCAAAAATTTTGCAAGAAGTATCATCAAAAACAACTTTAAGTCCACGATCACAAAATTGGCTAATGCTAAGCAAATTATGTTTCAAACCATCAACTAAAACAACATTCTCTATAATAGGAGATGCACCAACTTGAATGTTACCTATACCGATGATAGTTCCTTTGGAGTCATCCCCGAAGGTGACGGAGCCACCTTCCTCGTACCTTGATAGGGTTGTAAAGTTATTGATGTCCCACGTCATGTGTCTTGAACAACCACTATCAAGGTACCACCGCTCCCTACGTCTTGGAGCCTTGGTGTGTACCTATATCAAATAATTTAGGACTTGATTTTGGTACCCACATTTTCTTGGGTCCTAAAGGGTTAGTTTCATTAACCCAAACAAGATTATTTGATCTATTAACTTGGTCATAACAAAATTTAGCTAAATGCCCATTCTTACCACAATATGTGCATCTATACACTCTACCATATTTAAAAGCATAGTGAGTGTGTGATTTGTGAGCATGGGAATTGTGAGCATGAAAAGATTTAGCATGAGAAGTGTTATGTGTAGTGTTAGCATGAGTAGACTTAACATGTGAATCTTTAGCATGAGGGGTGTGCTTTTTAGAAAATTTTTCTTCTAATTTCTTAGTGTTAAAAGCACAATCTTTCAAGACTTTTTCAAAATCAACCATTTTAGTTTTTAAAGAGGAAATTTCTTTTTCATCAACAATGGGAGATTTTCCCTTACAAGAAACCTTGTAGGCATTAAACTCATTTTGAATAGAAATAAGATTAGAAGAAATATCATCCTTTTCTTTAGAAATCATAGCAAGTTGATTTTTGAGAAAAGCAACTTCTTTTTGCAATTTAAAACATTCTTGTTATCATAAGTTTCGGAAAGTTCTACAAAAGCATGAACAAGAACTTCCTTACTTAATTCATCATCTTCATCATCAAGAGGTTGAGGGGTTACCTTTGGTGTGTTTGCCATGAAACACATATTCGCTATATCCGCCTCTTCCTCGGACTCGCTTTCCGAATCCCAAGTTGCCTTGTACGCCTTCTTTTCTTCCGATTTCTTTGGCTTGAAGGAGGAGGTCATCTTCTTCTTGAACTCCGGGCAATCCGCCATGATGTGTCCGGGCTTTCGGCAATTGTAGCATATAATTCTCCTCTCCTCTTTGCCTTCAAATTTCTTTCAGAAGTTGAGCTTGTTCCTCCGGTACATTCTCTTGACATTGCGAACAAGTAGTGATAGCTCCTCATCTTCTTCTTCATCATCTTCATCGTCCTCAAGAGTGGATGAAGACTTGAAAGCTATAGACTTCTTCTTTGAAGGAGCGGCTTCTTCTCTTGCCTTCTTTTCCATCTCATGGGTCTTTAAGTTCCCAATGAGACTAATGAGGTCCATCTCGTCCTTGTCGTTTAACTCCTTCAAGGTGGTGGCCTTTATCTCCCATGAAGTAGGAAGAGCCTGAATCACTTTCCGCACCTTTTGATCATTGGAGATATCATCACCTAAAGAAGAAAGAGCATTGGTGATTTTAGTAAATCGAGTAATCATACAATCAATAGATTCTTCATCAAGCATTTTAAAAGATTTATATTGGGACCTCAAGAGATCTATCTTAGCTCTCTTGACTTGTGAAGTCCCTTCGTGCGTGACTAACAAGTGTTGCCAAATCTCATATGCGGATTGGCAATGAATTACCCGTGTGAGGTCATCCTCATTCAAGGCGGTTAATAGGGAGTTTTGGGCCTTGGAGTTAGCCTCATATTCTCTAAATGTAAAGTCGGTCCATGTGCTCTCATCACTATCGGGTGCTACATAGGGTTTGGTCAAGGACTTAGCCACTAAGCTACCCAAAGATTGCAAGAATATAGTCATCCTAACCTTCCAAATAGGGAAATTAATCCATCAAATTTAGGAGGGGTTTTGATGTTATCGGCCATGTTTACTAGTGATGAATGAAATGAATGAAAATGTTGATTAGCAAATTTTAAGGATCTCTCTATGGATGTTAAGCCAAACCTAGAGTCCAAGCTCTGATACCAATTGAAAATCACCTAGAGGGGGGTGAATAGGTGATAATGCTAATCAATGCACAATTTAAAAATATGATGCAACAATCTCCCAAAACAAGACTAAGAGCCGAATGCCCCGTGAAGGGTTCTGAACTCCTTCCTCCTGATTCCTCGTAAATAAGAGTTGGAGGTGCGCAATGCAACCTTGTTGTATGGGACAATGATTGACAAGATGAATGACAACAAGTGAATATAACAATGACAAGCAAAAGCAAGCAACAATAGCAATGCATGTAGTGCAAGAACAAGGAAAGTAAACCAAACGCGAACACAAAGAATTGTTATCGAGGTTCGAGCACCCAGCTCTACTTCCCCGCCTTCCCCAGAAGGATTCCAACCACTTCCACTATCACAAAGATGTCACAAATACACCGGAGTACCCAACTCCACAATCTCAAGTACAAGTTCTCTCTTGGTAGTCAAAAGACCACAAACTTTCTCTTTCAAAATTCTCTTCCCTTACAAAGGTCCTTAGAGAACAATGAGTAGGAATGAAGCTCTTGTGTGCAAAGAGAAAAGAAAATGAAATCAGAGAATTCTTGAAAACACTTCAGAAAATGAGAGAGAATTTCAGCACAAAAACCAAGAAACCAAGCTCTTTTGAATGCCTTAAACTTTTGAATTTTTCTTGTGATAATTAGGTAATCCAATCTCTCCCCAAACACCCCTATTTATAGGAGAGGGCTAGGGTTAGAAGATAAAACATTTTTAAGGCTAATCAGAATGTATTAAACCCAAAACAAGTCATTTAAACTCACTTAAGTGAGAAAAAGACAAAAATAAACAGCTCAGAAAACTAGCCGTTTACTGTTCAACGGCTAGTCCGGTCGACCGGTCGGTCGACCGCCTATTCAAAAATCTGACCGTTGCAGGCCAGCGGTCGACCGCCCGGTCGACCTAAGAAACCCGAGAGCAGACTGGCTTACATTCGGTCGACCGTCCGGTCGACCGAAAAACGTGCACACGGATACGTGCACAGCCAGAACTCCGGTCGACAGGGCCGGTCGACCGTCTCGACCTGTCATGGCTACGGTCGACCGGTCGGTCGACCGGCTCAGGTCAAAAACCAGATTTAAAACACTATTTTGAAAAGACTTTGATTTTTATGAAAAATATCTTTAAATAGTATTAAGTATAAAACATAAAAATTGATTTGTAGGCAGAGGATTTTGTATCAAAATATTTTTGTACATTTTATAGAAAATCATCTTAGAAACAATATGTGCGCAAAAACGTGTGTGATTGAGCTTCAAACCTATCCATCATTCTTTAACAAAATTCTAAACCTATAAAACTAAAAACAAATCTTGTTGAGCAATCTTCAAGTCTTGAGCCATGCTATGCCTTGCTAAAGCCCCTTCTTCTATGTTCCTTCCTTGATATGCAATATGCCTTCTTTGCTTCATGAAACCTAGAAGTTGTTGCAATAGTAAAGCAATGGTCTCCAAATATGGTACTAACCTGAAACTTATCTTAAACAAACTCATTAGTACCAAATAGCACTAATTTGGTTTGTCATCATCAAAACTCAATAAATGGAGAGTGTAACCTTTTGGGCCAACAAGCTGTCTGCTGGTTCAGAGGTCGCAATGACATAACCGAATTAGACGCCACCAAGCTCAAGGTAGGTGATACTTGTCTTTTGTAAATGTCAACAAGTATTGAGACCTATCTTTTGTAAATGTCAACAGGGCTCGGAATTGAGACTTAGCTGTCTGCTGGTTCAGAGGTCGCAATGACATAACCGATTGAGACGCCACCAAGCTTCAAAAATTGGTGATACTCGTCTTTTGTAAATGTCAACGAGTATCGAGACCTGTCTTTTGTAAATGTCAACAGGGCTCGGAATTGAGACTTAGCTGTCTGCTGGTTCAGAGGTCGCAATGACATAACCGAATTAGACGCCACCAAGCTCAAGGTAGGTGATACTTGTCTTTTGTAAATGTCAACAAGTATTGAGACCTGTCTTTTGTAAATGTCAACAGGGCTCGGAATTGAGACTTAGCTGTCTGCTGGTTCAGAGGTCGCAATGACATAACCGATTGAGACGCCACCAAGCTTCAAAAATTGGTGATACTCGTCTTTTGTAAATGTCAACGAGTATCGAGACCTGTCTTTTGTAAATGTCAACAGGGCTCGGGGTTGAGACTTGTCTTTTGTAAATGTCAACAAGCTCAAAATTGAGACTTGGCTGTCTGCTGGTTCAGAGGTCGCAATGACATAACTGATTGAGACGCCACCAAGTTCAATATTGGTGATACTTATCTTTTATAAATGTCAACAAGTATCGAGACCTGTCTTTTGTAAATGTCAACAGGGCTCGGGGTTGAGACTTGTCTTTTGTAAATGTCAACAAGCTCAAAATTGAGACTTGGCTGTCTGCTGGTTCAGAGGTCGCAATGACATAACCGATTGAGACGCCACCAAGTTCAATATTGGTGATACTTATCTTTTGTAAATGTCAATAAGTATCGAGTTTGTAGTGGAATTTGGGAGAAGTCTCGTTTTCACGGGGAGAAACGAGGGAATCACTGTCATAGGTTTAATGTTAACGTAACAGCGAAATGTATTTGTGGTCTTACCATTCTGTGGATGAGAATTGGTAAGTGATTTTGGAGGTCTCGTTCTCACAGGGAGAAATGAGGGAATCACTGTCATAGGTTTAATGTTAACGTAACAGTGAAATATGTATGTGGTCTTACCATTCTGTGGACGAGAATTGGTAAGTGATTTTGGAGGTCTCGCTCTCACGGGGAGAAACGAGGGAATCACACGGGAACTGGTCCCTTAGGATTTTTAGCAAATCCCCAGCTGTCAACGGGTTTGATATGCCTTTACCAACTACCGTTTGAATTGGGCTAGCCATGCTATTCCCCTCAGCATGATGAGTTGTCGAGGACTTATGTTGGGCTTAAAAGCCAACATTTCCCTCTGTCCTTAATCGTTAAGGATATTGGATCGTCTGGTTAACGTATGTGTAACCCTGACTCTCCTTTGAGAGAACCAGTATATGGCCAGGTTCCTACTGGTTTATGGTTGTATGATCTCGCTTGGAGGAAGAGAAAGGCTCTCTTTGTGTGTACTTTGAACACGAAGGTCTTGATCAGAGGTGTAATGTTAACTTGATCATAAGAAGGATCCTTAATCAGGGATAATACTTCTTTAAGAACTTGCCATTGATCGGCATCATGAGTAGGTCGCCATCTGAAGTCATAAGGCGGTATGCTCCGTTTGAATAGACTGTTTCTATTACAAACGGTCCTTCCCATTTAGGCTGAAATTTGCCCTTGGTCTTGTGCGTCATAATCATCGGTCGTCTGACGGCTAAAACCAGGTCTCCTTTCTGGAAGACCCTCTGTTTGACCTTCTTATTGAAGGCTTTTGAAATTCGAGCTTGATATAGCTCAATATGCTGCTGAGCTTGTAGCCGCTTCTCATCTAAGGCTTCGAGCTCTTGAAGACGCAATCGATCATTGTCTTCTAATGTGATCTTAGTAGTCAGAGCGACTCGCAATGACGGCATCTGGATTTCCAACGGGATGACTGCTTCGCACCCATATACCAGGGAAAAAGGCGTATTGTCTGTCGGTGTCTGAACCGTGGTTCGGTAGGCCCAAAGACATTCTCCAAGCTTTTCGTCCCAATCTCGCTTGTTTGAGGAGACGAATTTCTTGAGCAGCTTGATGATCGTTTTGTTGAATGCCTCCGCCAAGCCGTTAGCGGCGGGATTATAGGCAGTTGAAGCCACATTCTGAATTCGGTATTTATCGCAGAACCGATAGAATATTTGGCTTATGAATTGGGGACCGTTGTCGTGGATGATCCGCCTAGGGACACCAAATCGATGGATGACATGGTGCTTGATGAAATTCACCACATTAGAGGTTTTGACTTCAACCAGTGGTATAGCCTCTGCCCATTTTGAAAAGTAGTCGGTTATTGCCAGGATAAACCAGTGTCCTTTTGTTGAAGAGGGGCTAATCGGCCCTACGACGTCTATACCCCATGCTTCAAATGGCCATGAAGCAACAGTCGGGTGGAGCAGCTCCGAGGGCTGGTGTATGAAATCCGCATAAATTTGACACGCTTTACACCTTCGTGTATATTGGATGGCATCGGCTATCATAGTTGGCCAATAGTATCCAAGTCTGTGCAACCTGTCCTTAAGTTTTGGACCTGGCTGATGAGCTCCGCAAATGCCGTCGTGCGCTTCTTGGAGCGCTTCCTGTGCCTCTGAATTGGAAAGGAAACGGAGGAGGAGACCGTCATATGAACGACGGTAAAGTGTCTTCAAAGTCGGATCGTAGTAGAAACGGAGAGACCTTCGTCTGACGGACGCCGCTTCTTTAGGATCGTCTGGAAGCAGACCGTGCAAAGCATAGTCAATGAGAGGAAAGCGCCAATCTCTCGGCTCAAGATCCGTGGAGATATTATAGACTTCTCGAGTTCTTAGCATGTGCTTGGAGCATACAAGATGTCGAGTTACGATTGTGAGGTGATACTCGGTGTTGGCTGGCAAGGCTAGTGTTGTTGCTAATGCAGCAAGAGCGTCCGCCTTGGTATTCTGAGATCGAGACGCATGCCCGATGTAGAAACCTTCAAATAGGTTAGCCAATTCGATGGCTGTATGGTAATAAGGCACCAAGTCCTCATGGCGGACTTCATATTCGCCTTTAACCTGATTGATGATCAGTTTTGAATCGCCATAGGCTTCGAGGTAGCGTACCCCCATTCCATGAGCGAGCTGAAGACCAATGAGCAGAGCATTATATTCTGCTACATTGTTGGAGCACGATTCTGTCAGAGAAAATGCTCTGGGCAAGACATGATTCTGTGGGGAGATAAACACAACCCCCACTCCGGCAATAATCTTGCCTTTAGGGCCCATTCGCGATGCTCCATCAAAGAACACCTGCCATACTTCCTCTTCTGAGGTTGCATAAGACTCGAAGACTTCATCAGGGATATCTTCGTGAAGCTTTGAATGTTCCGGAACTGGATGAGCAGCCAAGAACTCTGCAAGGGCCTGGCCTTTAACCGCCTTCTGAGGGGTGAAGATCATGTCGTATTGAGACAATAAAAGTGCCCACTTAGCCAATCTTGAATTCAATGATCCTGGCTTCGTCATAAGAAGACGCAATGGGTTTACTCTGGAGATGACATGTATGGTCTGGCCGACCAAATAATGTCGTGTCTTCTGAACAGCGAAGACGAGAGCTAAACACTCTTTCTCGATAGGGTTGTAGCGAGATTCCGCTCCTATGAGAGTTCTGCTCAGATAATAAATGGCCTGCTCGTGGCCATTGTCGTCCTTTTGAGCGAGGAGGGCACCGAGGGAGTAGTCCAGAGCTTTTACATAAAGCAAAAATAGTTTCCCTGATGTAGGGGCCACCAAGACTGGAGGCTTTGTGAGGTACCTCTTGATGTCTTCATAAGCTTCCTGGCAAGCTTGATCCCATACGAAGGAAGCACCCTTTTTCATGAGTCGGGTGAACGGCTGACAGCGGCCTGAGAGATTTGCGATGAATCTTCTAATATAAGCCAGTCTACCTTGCAAGCCTCTGAGCTCTTTGAGATTCCTCGGTGGATGCATGCTCTGAATGGCTTTGACTTTGTCTGGGTCAAGATGAATCCCTTTTGACGTAACAATGAACCCAAGGAACTTGCCACTTGACGCTCCCAAGAAGGATTTTGTCGGGTTCATTTTCAGCTGATGAGCCCGCATTATGTCGAACATCGTTCTCAAGTCATGAAGATGTTCATTCTTGTTGCGACTTTTGACGGCAATGTCGTCGACATAGCACTCCACCGTTTTTCGGAGATGATCGCGGAAGATTGTACTCATTGCCCGTTGATAGGTTGCTCCGGCGTTCTTCAGTCCGAAGGGCATTACAGTGTAGCAGTATACCCCCAATGGTGTTCGGAACGAAGTATGCTTCTCGTCGTCGGGATACATCTTAATCTGGTTGTATCCTGAAAAGCCATCCATGAAAGACATTCTTTCGAATCCACATGTGTTGTCAATCATGACGTCGGTGATGGGTAGTGGGAATTCGTCTTTGGGACAGGCCGTATTGAGATCACGGTAGTCGATACAGATCCGTATTTTCCCGTTCTTCTTGAGGACGGGGACGATGTTAGCTACCCAATCCGGATGTTGTTCCTCCCGGATGAAGCCACATGCAATGAGCTTGTGAACTTCGGCTTCAATAGCTTCCATAATGTTCGGGCGAAACCGACGTTGTTGCTGCTTGACTGGCTTGACGTCAGGCTTGATGTTTAGACGGTGCATAGCGACCTGTGGATCAAGTCCGGGCATATCTTCGTAGCTCCATGCGAAGACATCTATATACTCCTTTACGAGTATTATCAATTCCTCCTTCTCTGTAAGTGATAGGCTTTCACTTATAAAGATGGGTTTGGGATGGTCTTGACTGCCCAAGTTGACTTGCATCACCTTGTCTTCAGTAGGTGGTTCGCGCGATTCGAATCGCTTTTCCCATTGAAGGTCTAATTGCTGGGCCCATTGCTCCTCGTCAGTGGCTTCTGCGGGCTCCAATTGACTGCTTGAGGTCATATTAGCAGTGAGGTTTTCGAACATTCTTCCTATACTGACATCTGAATCCCACTCGGAGGATGAGGCTGAATGTGATGGAACTGATCCATCGTCCTTGGCTTGAACCGTTGCTGACGATGTGGGTGTAACATACCCTAGCCCCCTGCGTGTACTATCATAGTAATTTGCAGGCTTCCCTTTAGGCACAAAGTTCCGCATCAAACCGCGCCTTCCTTTTCCAAAATTCAGGCCTTCTCCATGCTTCAAGTCGTACCCCATTTTCTTCATAATATGGCGCGCTGGCCGCGCGTAATGAAAGAATTGTGGAGTGTCTGAGTCTGAACTTGAATCTGCGACCGCGGGTCCCCGTGGTTGGGTTCTACCGAAGATTATCGGTAACTGACCTTCTTTGGATGGCGGGATCACCAAGACGGCTCCCTCTGCGGATTCCATGGGCGTACTGGACGCACTTGGCTTGTGTAAAGGCATGTGCAGAGAGCTATCCGTAATGGATTCAAATAGCCCAAAAGTCGCGGGATAATCAAAAGAAATATTGTCATTAATTACCCATTCACCTTCATCCTCTGAAGGAGTATTACATAGGGGATTATTGAGACATGCTATAATTGGTTCACCAATCAGAATGGCTGGCATGCCTGCTTCGGATTCCGAATCCGCCTCATTGCCACTTTCATCATCGTCTGGCAATGGTTCCTTAGGTGTTTCACTGGCCTCTTGATACAGGAGAGCGTCAGTGAAGTAATTTTCCACCCCTTTGAATGGTTGCTTCTCAGCAAAGACAGTTCGTACTGTCGCATCATCTTCAACATATTTGAAGCACTGGTGCAGAGTAGAGGGAACGATCCAGTTGGCATGGATCCATGGCCGTCCCAGCAGCAGGTTATATGATGTGTCAGCGTCAATGACATAGCATGTCACTTCTGACTTCAGGCTCCCGATTCTGCAACGGAGTCGAATTTTCCCCAGTGGATGACTGCTCCCGGCGTTGAAACCGTATATTGTAGTAGTGGTTGCGGACAACCTGTACAATGGTATGCCGAGGAAGTAGAGAAGCCTTTTGGGGATGATGCTGAGTGCAGACCCCGGATCGACTTGTATTCTTTCAATGCATGTTGAACCGATATATCCGGTGTAGTACAGAGGTCGATCGTGCTTGTTGTCTTTGAGAAGCATATCTTCCGCTGTGAATGTAATGGCAGGCACCTTGGATTGTGCATGATGACATTCTGGGCAAGGAGACTGAACGTCGTTGTCAGGGATTTCAGGCATGCATGTCAGAAAGGATTCTGAATTGGCTAGCGCATCCCTGAGTGCTTCTCTTGTCTCTTTCGAGAGGCGAAGGAGCTCGTGTATAGTGATACGAGCTGGGATATTGGCCAGCTGAGCCAATATGTCAAACCGAAAGGGCGTATCAAACCCTTGTCCTGGTGGTTTCTTCAACACGTGGTCGAATCGTACCTCCTTAGGCCTCTCTTTTCCCTTGGTTGGGATTGGAGTGGATGCTGGTACTTGCACTGACGTCGTTTGCTGTTGTATCTCGTCAGTAGACTTTTCATACTGCCTCAAGTATGATTTTCCGGATCGGGTGCCCGTCTGTTGAGGCGCATCGGCTTGCGCTGCGCAAGCATGCTTTTCTCCTTCGGAATCACTGAGGGAAGCCGATGTCAGATTGCCGTCGTCTGGCAGGATGGAGATGACATTGCAAGACTTGCCCTTTGAGTTGGGCTCTTTCGAATCCCGATGTACGTCTTGGACGAGGTCTGGATGTATCCACATGACTTCTCCTGTCTCCAATGTTAAGGGAACAAGACCCTTATTATCTTGAGTTGTAGCTGGAGGATGCTTGACTTCCAACCGTGGCGCAGGGGCTGGATAGGTCCCGTCAGGAACTGTGACCTTCTGAGTGGTGCCGAACTCAAGAGTCACCATATTGGCAGTAACCTTCTTCTGTTCCGTCTTCAATGTCAGAACCCCGGCGTCGACCCTTGGATCTTTGAGGACATAGCACTTGTCAGTAGGATGGTGAATCATCCTATGGTAGAGACAATATTTGGGGTCGTTGATGCGCCCTATCTCATTGGGACGCCGAGCATCTGGCAGCTTCATCTTATTCCCTTTGTGGAGCAGATGGAATATCGTGACCACCTGATCGTCTTTGAAGGAGTACTGCTTTGGAGGGAACTTAGGCTCCTGATTGTTGAAGCCGCTCTTCTTGGCTTTTGACTGCACATCTCCGGATAACTCCACAGACATAGTCTCTTTGCCTTTAGCTTGAGAAGATTGTGGTAGGTCGCTACGCCCTTTGTTGTTCACACCCCATTTGCCTCTAGGGGCGGATGGTTCGAACTTTTTAGCCGACTTCTCGGCTATCTCAGCTTGTTCGACCAATTCTTTCCAAGTGTGGGCTTTAACAGCCCCCATGCGAACTTCCACTTGGTCTAGGAAGTTGTGTCTGCATGTCTGTAAGAGCATGGGTAATGGCATCCCTGCTGGGCACATCAAGGATAAGTTTCTGAACCGTTTAATGTAGTCACGGACAGATTCGCCCTTCCTCTGCACAGTGGAGAGGAGCTTGTCCATGGTCACTTCGGTATCGTCTCATAGAAACGAGAGAGGAACCGAGTTTCCAGATCGATCCAAGAGTTGATAGAGCCCGGGGGAAGACTTCGGAACCAGTCAAATGCCACCCCCTTTAAGGTGCCAATGAAAAGCCTAGCCATGATGGCGTCATTGCTTATAACATTACCAGTCTGAGACCTGAAATAGTAGATGTGCTGATTTGGCGAGCTCTTTCCGTCATAGGTATGCAACGTTGGCGGTTTGAACTTCGGTGGATATGGCACCGAATCCCACTCCAGCAGATAAGGACGGACTGCCCCTACCTTCTTTAATTCATCCCTCTGAGCTAGGGATGCGATTTGAGCCTGGAGGCCCTTGAGGACTTCGGCGTCTAAGGAAGAACTCTCTTTGGATTTCTCCATCTTTGGCTGCTCATTGCTGAAATGTTCCTCTTCATCGTGATTGCTCCCGGCATCATTGTTGTTCCGGTCACTGAGGAGTTGTGCGAGCATCTGTTGAATATTGTCCAGAGCCTCTTGCTGAGTCTTGGAAGTTTGCTCCTGAGCTTCCAGGCGCCGACGAAGGTGGTCGTTGGCATTATCAGCCATGTTGACTGATGCCCTATCTGTTCGCACTGAGCTAACTGTCGCCGAAGAGGCGTACCCACTGTCTTCATCATCTTCTTCGTCTGATGACTGGAGTAATCTTCTGGGTTCTGGCGAGGCTAGGTCCGTCGAGGAAGAAGGCTGTTCATAATTGTAGGGTATCGCCACCCTGGATCTGGTGTTTTCGGAAAACACCTTCCTCATGCACCAAGACTTCGCCTAAGCCTGGGCTGTAATCTGGATCTGGGGACTCTCGTCCTCTTCCGGTCATGTTGACGGATGCAGAGGGTAGATCTCGCGAGATGCTCCTTCTGCGGTGTTTCCCCGGAGCCTGTACCGATAGTCGATCAAAGACTGACCGTCGTCTTGGAGGCGTGGCGGGGATCGGTCCCAGCCGGCAATGGACCGAGTGGAGTGTCACCAGCTGACATCCCACTTGTTGACAACAGGGGGAAGAGGTTTGTCTATCCGTCAACAATTTCCTCAAATCAGACCCGGTTGGGTCTCTGCAATCGAGTGCAAAGGCTCTTTTGGATCGCACATAGGACGATGTCCTGCTTCTTTTATCCCTGCAGAAGGGATTAGCACTGAATAGTGCTTTGGTTCTAGCCTCGCCATAAAGCGAGAGCTTAGTGCTCGACGCACTGGAAAGCGGAGCGCGCTGTGGCGCTTTACCCGCTATGTTGCTGCGAAGGCAATTAGCCTTAGATAGTACTTTGGCTTCAGCTTCGCGGTCATGGACCCTGCGCGTACGCTGTGGTACAATAGCTTCGCTCGTGAGAACGAGGCCGGCGCAAGGCATTGCTGCTCTTGAATTGGACAACGGTATGATTGCCGTCGTATCTTTATGATTGGAGCAGACAGGCATCCTGCCTTTTTCTTTGCGAGAGAGGCGCGGTTTAGGCGTAGCTACGCCTGAAGCTTCGATTGAAGACTTCTGTTTAGGCTTCCATACCCGCCTTGGCAGAGGAGACTTAGGTTCGCAGGGAACCTGATTAGCCACACGCGAGGCTGAGGGGTGTTGGCAAAATTCTGCTTCCGGTTTCTGATTTGAAACCTTGGCCGTGGAAACCTTCCTATGCTTCCGTGCTCGAAGCATTGGGCCACCCCCAGAGAGGACTTCTTCAAATCTTGCTTGATCGAACTGAACCACCAAGTTCTCACAAGTAAAGGAATCAGACTGCGGACGTGCTTCGTTGTTGCGCCAAATAACCGCAGTAGGTTCGTAGAGAACCTTTTCCGTCTCCGCAGAGACTTTCCTTGAAGATTTAGCCAGAGGGGCTCTGGCTGCACCGGCTTTTCTGAATTCAGAGTTAGACCCGAAGGTCTGTTCGTCGCATTGCGACACTTGATTCTCGGCAGTGGAGAATTTCATCCCCAGCGGAGTCGCCATCTTGTTTTCCATTATGTTTGCAAAGGGGAAAAACTTACAAAAAAGAGTTTGAGGAGCTAAATTACAAGTATTCTTAAAAAGATTACAAGTAGATCTCCTCAGAGATTCTGGAGAAGTGTGCCGATAGGAGTCTGGTCAGCGCGACCACTTTGTCCCTTTGACGATGCGAGCGATAAGATTCCCTTCTCGCCTGGTTCGGGGAATCAGAGAACAGAAGGTTGGTAGAACCCTCTTGCTGCTTCTCAAAATCGCCTTCAATAAGGAATTCCTTCTCGCCTGGTTTCGGAGATTCCTTGAGAAGAAGGACGATATTAGGGTATCAACACCCTGGCTAGAGAAAGCAATTCTCTAAAAGGTCTCTGAATTCGAGAGCGCACGGTGCGTCGTGAAGAAGCCTCTGCTTGTGGAGTCCTCTTTTCGTCTTCGATCGATCGATCCTCTCTCCTTGTACCCTGGCAGGTTATTTATAGGGAGAGCAAGGGTATAATCGTCCCTTGAAGATATGGAAACAGATTGAATCAAATCTGTTTAAATCTGGAAAGTAGCCTTGCTGCGAGGCTAAGATCGGCTTCTGTGAAGCTAGAATTGGCAGGTCGGTTCATCTTCTTGATCCTTTCCATATCGTTGGAGGATTTCCCCTGATCTTCTTACTCGTTTTAGAAGAGTCAAGAGATTGTGGCAATCAACTGCCAAATTTGATCTCTGATTTGATCTTGATTGGATTTGATCTAATTGGATCCGATCTCATCTGGAGATTTGATTGGTCAAAGGTTGACCATAGCAGACCAGCGGTGGCGCTGCCCGCATTGAGCTCGTAGCGGAGCTAGAGATGGTTTCTGGCGAAGTCCGAAAGAAAACCCTTTGGCGGAGCTGGAAGTCCTCTGTGGCAAAGTTGCGAGTTAGCTTCCTGGCGAGGCTTTGGATGGATTCGAGGCGAAGTCGAGTGATATTAGCCTCTCAAGCGAGGCTATCCCTTTGGGCTCGTGCGATGCTAAGTGCTAGCATCTTAGACCTGCTGAGGTCTGTTTAGAAACAATACGGGTTCACTGTCTGCTTGCTGGATCAGTGGAGTCCAAGTTGCTTCCTTGTCCCTCGGAGATGGGTGAAAACTGGTCTTCAGCTCGTCTGTCACTTGTCTTTTGTAAATGTCAACAAGTTTAGACATTGTTCGGACCAATAAGAATCTTGTCTTTTTTAAGTGTCAACAGCCGTATCCACCTCTTCTTCGGACTCGCTTTCGAATCCCAAGTTGCTTTGTACGCTTTCTTTTCCACCGGTTTCTTTGGTTTGAAGAAGGAAGTCATCTTCTTCTTGAACTCCGGGCAATCCGCCATGATATGTCCGGGTTTTCGGCAATTGTAGCAAATAATTCTTCTCTCCTCTTTACCTTCAAATTTCCTTCGGAAGTTGAGCTTGTTCTTCCGGTACATCCTTTTGACATTTCGCACAAGGAGGGAGAGCTCCTCATCTTCTTCTTCATCTTCTTCATCGTCATCAAGAGTGGATGAAGACTTGAAGGCTATGGATTTCTTCTTTGAAGGAGCGGCTTCTTCTCTTGCCTTCTTTTCCATCTCATGGGTCTTTAAGTTCCCAATGAGACTAATGAGGTCCATCTCATCCTTGTCGTTCAATTCTTTCAAGGTGGTGGCTTTTATCTCCCATGAAGAAGGAAGAGCCCGAATCACCTTTCGCACCTTTTGATCATTTAAAATAACATCACCTAAAGAAGAAAGAGCATTGGTGATTTTAGTAAATCTTGTAATCATACAATCAATAGATTCATCATCAATCATTTTAAAAGATTCATATTGGGACCTTAAGAGATCTATCTTAGCTCTCTTAACTTGTGAAGTCCCCTCGTGTGTGACCAACAAATGTTGCCAAATCTCATAGGCGGATTGGCAATGTATTACCCGTGTAAGGTCGTCCTCATTCAAGGCGGTTAAGAGGGAATTTTGGGCCTTGGAGTTAGCCTCATATTCTCTAAAGGTAAAGTCGGTCCAAGTGCTTTTATCACTATCGGGTACAACATAGGGTTTGGTCAAAGATTTTGCAACTAAGCTACCTAAAGATTGCAAGAAAATAGTCATTCTAACCTTCCAAATAGGGAAATTAAGTCCATCAAATTTAGGAGGGGTTTTGACGTTATCGGTCATGTTTACTAGTGTATGAATGATGGAATGAAAATGTTGATTAGCAATTTTAAGGATCTCTCTAAGGATGTTAAGCCAAACCTAGAGTCCAAGCTCTGATACCAATTGAAAATCACCTAGAGGGGGGTGAATAGGTGATAATGCTAATCAATGCACAATTAAAAATATGATGCAACAATCGCTCAAAACAAAACTAGAAGCCGGATGCCCTATGAAGGGTTCTGAACTCCTTCCTCGCGATTCCTCTTAAAATGAGTAGGAGGTGCACAATGCAATCTTGTTGTATAAGACTATGATTGATAAGATGAATGAAAACAAGTGAATATTGCAATGACAATTGAGAGCAAGTAATAAGTGCAATGAAAGTAAAGCAAGAAGCACAAGAAGGTAAACCAAACGCAAACACCAAGAATTGTTATCGAGGTTCGAGCACCCAGCTCTACTTCCCCGCCTTCCCCAGAAGGATTACTAACTCTTCCACTATCACAAAGATATTACAAATACACCGGAGTACCCAACTCCACAATCTCAAGAACAAGTAATCTCTTAGTAGTCAAAAGACCACAAACTTTCTCTTGCAAAATTCTCTTCCCTTACAAGATCCTTAGAGAACAATGAGTAGGATATGAAGCTCTTGTGTGTAAGGAGAAAAGAAAAAGAAATCAGAGAGTTCTTGAAAACACTTCAGAAAATGAGAGAGAATTTCAGCCCAAAAACCAAGAAATCAAACTCTTTTGAATGCCTTAAACTTTTGAAACTTTTGCAAATTTTTCTTGTTAGAAGTGGTAAATGAACCTCTCCCAAACACCCCTATTTATAGTAGAGGGCTAGGGTTTAGAGATAAAACTCACTTAAGGCTAATCAAGAAGTATTAAATTCAAAACATGTCATTTAAACATATTTAAGAGAGAAAAGGATAAAAATTAAACCAGCTTAGGAAATAGCCGTTACTGTACAAACGGCTATCTCGGTCGACCGGTCGGTCGACCGCAGTTCAAAAATAAGAGCCGTTGCCGGCTCTCGATCGACCGAAATAAACAGAGAGCAAAGGTCTTACAGTCAGACAGGTTTCGGTCGACCGCTCGGTCGACCGGGAAACGTGCACACGGATACGCACTGCTGCCAGAACCTCGGTCGATTGGGTCGGTCGACCGGCTAGACCTGACACAGGGGCGGCCGACCATGCGATCGACCGGCTCAGGTCAAAAGCCAAAACATAAACAGAATTTTGAAGAGACTTTGATTTTAAATAGAGTATTTTTGAATAGGGATAAGTATAAAACATAAAGATGAATTTGTAGGCAGAAGATTGCATATAAAAATATTTTGTACATATTATAAGAAATAAACTTAGAAATAAGATGTGTGCAAAAACGTGTGTGATGGAGCTTCAAACCTATTCACTATTCTTTAACAAAACTATAAAACTAGAAACAATTCTATTGAAGTCTTCTTAAGAAATCTTGAGCAATGCTATGCCTTGCTAGAGCCTTCTCTTCTATGTTCCTTCTATGATGTGCAAAACGCCTTCTTTGCTTCATGAACCTAGAAGTTCTTGCAATAGCTATGCAATGGCCTCCAAATATGGTACTAACCTGAAACTTATCTTGAACAAACTTATTAGTACCAAATAGCTCTTATTTGTTTTGTTATCATCAAAACTCTAGACAAATGGAGAGTGTAACCTTATGGGCCAACAATCATTTCTCCTAGCAATTGTTTCCTGAGCATCTTCTACTTCTATTTCGTGATTTAAAATAGTTTGTTTGTCTTCTAGGGTCAATGAGTTATCCCACCAATATTTCAATTGACCAGTGAATCTGGTGACAATGTAAACAGTGGCATTTTGTTCTTGTAGTCGGTTTGCTTTGTAGGCAGTTACTGCCATACCAATTTCCTGTAAAGTGTTTAATATTTCATATTCACTTTTGCCATTAATATTTCATTCATAAACTGAAGTACCATCGTAACTTGACTTGAATATTGCTCGTTCTTCATATTGAATATCTGGAAGGGTTGGCCTAGGATAATAATTCCTAGTTCTTCCTTTACGCCAATAATTTTTGTATGAATTGTTATGCTGCTTGTATTTTCGATGAATTCTATTAATTTCTAAATCTTGATCTGTTCCTTGAATATCATCTTCTATTTGATTAAATTGTTGTACTAAGGAATTGTCTGAGGCTGAAGAGTCTTCAGCAGATTCAGATTCTGATGCATTTTGTACTTCAATCGTATTTATCTTTGATGTGCTTTGAATATCTTTATTAATTTTTTCTAGAGCTTGAGTTATTTGTCCTAGTAAGTTTAGTGGTTGAATTTTTTCTTCAAATTCAATTGGTATATTAGTTGGTTGAAAATGTGGTGCTGAATAACTTTGTGGAAATTTAGGACTGGACTCTTTGTGTACCCCTTTAATTTCAGTTGATAAAGAATCTATTTGTTGTGCTATCGTGTGCAGCATTTGATTTGAATAATTATTTTGATGATATATTTTCTTAATGTCTTCAATGTTAACCGGTTCATTATTATCTTTTCCCGTTTTAAAGGGTGAGGCAATAATGTCTCCTTCTTTAGTAGTAATTTTAATAGATTGCAATGGGGGATAGATAGAAGTTACTGTTTGACCGTCGGATAATTGTCATTTTTTATATAAACTAGTTTGAACATTGATTTGAGATTGGTTGTACGGGTTTTGAATGCCCTCTTTTATTAAATAATATTCTAACCATATTTCGAAGTTAAAATTAATTTTATGTTTTTTCTATATCAGTGATCCATTTTTTTATTAATATTTCCTGATAAGTTTTATCAAATTTTGAGAACCAATTAAAATATTTGGATTCTTCTCTGAAGTCTTTCATTAATTCAAAACTATTATTAATGAATGGTTTATCAGTAGTAATGATATTAATCTCACTACTAAAGTCTCCTTTCATCTGTGATGATGTCGGAGAATAATTTTCCTGATCCATTTCTGGAAGAGGAGATTTATGAAATACTTTAATGGGCTGTTGTAATGAATAATCTGAGCATGACCTCCTACTAGATTCAGGATACCTGAAAGAGGTTGAAGGTTTTTCTTTCAGCGAATTAAATCGTATTAATACCGTTCCATCATTTTCTTCAATAATATCAGAAATTTCTGTTCTTTCTATGTCTCTAGGAGTTTGAGGATTTTCAATCCTAAATTCCTCTGGAATTGTGATTTCATTCCACTTTAATCTTCTTGGGACAAAGGTTTTTGAATGTTCAGTTTCAATTTGAAGTAAGACAGTTTCTTCTTGTGTAGAGGTATTCATCATTTTGAATTTAGGGTTCATATTAGAGTTCATTAATTTGAATATATTTTATACATAACTGCTACTTGTTCAGTAAAATTTTCAAATTCGTCACCTTGTAAATGAATGTCTAAGATTAATGAATTTAAGAATAATGGATCTGTTAATGATACAGAGTAGTTAGGCATACAATTGAAATAGACTGGACCATTACATATATTTGTTTGAATCATAGACAAAATAGACGACTTGTATCTTTTTAGTCTTTTGTCTCTTAAGGCTGTATACACAGGAATATCTACACCTGTATGAACTAAGGGTTTAATGGCTACCTGTATTATGCCAAAATGTATGTAACGAAATCCTTTCTTTAAAAATTCTTGTAATACCAAGGTGGATAATAATGGAATGGTTTGAAATTTATTCTGAATATTGAATGTTTCTTCATGAATTTAATTGCGTATGATGTTTTGAAGTCAAATGTTCCTATACTATAGATGTTTTCTAATTTTTCATTGGAATTTTCCATTCTAAATAGTCCTCATGAATTATGTCTTCCCTACTTCTTACTATCTTCTTAGTTGAGCCTGAGGATGAATTGGAACCTAGAAGCATTCTTCTTACAATGTTAGCCATAATTAATGCATGATCAAATGTATGCTGCAACTCTAATCTTAACGGGAACACGAGAACACTATGCCTGGAACACCCTATTCACTTAGTGGGCTTACCAACGGTCTTACAAGTTTACCAATACTTACCAACGCTAATGCAGAGTTTTAACATGCAATTGATACGCACTAATGATAACAACAATGCAA